>VZUA01069073.1:0-10212 GCA_013401035.1 Horornis vulcanius
AGGACAAGAGGGAATGGATTCAAATTATGAGTGTGGGTTTAGAATAGATATCAGGAAGAAATTCTTTCCTATGAGGGTGGTGAGGCACTAGAACAGGCTGCCCAGGGAAGCTGTGGATGCCCTATGCCTGCAAGTGTTCAAGGCCAGGATGGATGCATCTCTGAGCAACCTGGTCTAGTGAAAACAGTCTTTGACCATGGCAGGGTGTTTAAAACTAAATGATATTTAAGGTCTCTTTCAATCCAAACCATTCTATGGTTCTCTGTTTTTGAAATGTTATAAAAACTGGGTGTCTGAATATGAGCTTTAGAAAAATCTGGACCCAACATCCAATCCTGAAATATTTGAAAATCTGAAGGGCAGTGTGCATTCTTCCACGAGCTCAGCAATATGCTTTGAACACAATATTAACAATATTGGAAAACAGATTGATTTTGGGCCACATTTCATCTCTTTGGTAGCACCAGCTGGGCAGGTGGCTGGTGTGGCCTGAATCTTCTTTCAGGGGAGGCAGCTTCCCTTGGCCCCACCCTGTTCGGCCACAGCTCCTTGGGGCAGCAGAGCCCCACACCTGCCCTCTGCCCAGACAGGTGATTCTGCAATACTAGGGATCCTTGTGTGCATCCCACCCTGCAAGGGCTTCAGCATCAGCCACTTGTTAGAAAGCCCTACAAGAGCAATTGAATCATTTGCAGACCTGCTTATCTCTGGCAATTTATCTGTAATGCCTCGATCCCCCATGTATTTAAATGATTTGTATATATTTTGCTCACTCTACTCAGAAACAATGTAGAGGATCTGAGAAACATCCACCAAACCAGCAAGTGAGACAAACCTTGGATCTCAGTTTATTAATTTTGGAAAAAAAATTACCACAGGGTGATTTCAGAGCTGTGCTCATTACACTATGAGTGCACACATCTCACAGTAAAACACACGTAAAGGTTCAGGCTTCTACATAAAATTGTTTGGGTCCTGTAATCACATGCTGAAAGCTGGGCCAGGCTACTGACAGAATAGTTTGCCTGCAGCCATAAATAGTCTTATATGGCTTCTTATAGGGGACTGTTTATTACCCACAAAACCTGGACAAATCACAGACATGCATATTTTTCAACCATTCTCTAATATCTCACATAGTACAGAAACCAAATCTGTATTACACATACTGTAAATTTTAATTTAGTACTTAATTATCTCATGATAAGTGAGATTAAAGAGAGCGACTTCTCTCTTTTTTTCCCATTTTTGGGGGTGGGTTGGGGGTGTTTTTTATAGATAAGTACTCTGATTATGATAATAAAAAGTTCCGTTCATGTGTAGGAATGTATTCATCTATTTTGGGAGACAGTGGCTGCAATTAAGTGGCTTTTCCATTTAGATTTGCATTGGTGAATATTCTTAATAACAGTTTATGTGCATGTGAAGGTGAATATTAAGACAATTGCCTTGGAGTTTTATAGTTGATAACTTTCATATGTTTCTTCATAGCTTCATAAATGCTAGAAAGTTTTACAAACTTTTCATCCTCCTACTGCCCCCAGATTTGCCATCCTGTGCTGTTCATTACTCATGCTAATTCACATCCTTTTGAGAAAATGGATTTCTAACTGAGAGGAAGCCTATGTAATGGTTTTACAATGGGGTAGCATTCTTCCAGTCTTCAGGAAAACAAAGGTGAGCTCACACAAATTACTGGGCCCTACTTCTCCAGTGATTATTTAGCAATGCTTTGGCCCACCAGATTATCTTTTTTGCTGGTATAGCTGAGCTCTGTTAAAATATTTTCAGTAACCTGAAGCTGACTTTCAGCCTAATTCATAGCATTTTTGTGATTAACAATCTTTACTTCCCCTCTGTTTTTTCTTCATCCCTCTCTTCTTTTAACCACTTATTTACAACTGAAAAAATGGGTTAATATTGGTGTTTAAGCTAAACTCTGAAACCTAACATGTTCAAATTGGTTTGAATTCAGGGAAAATGAGCTTTTATGGCCCAGAAAACATGACTACCCTGAAGAAGGGCCTGAAATTACCCATGATAATTGTTTTCATATCATCTCTACTGTAACTTTCCACTGATATATTTACAGCCTGTTCTGGCAGAGATACAACAGTGCTAGTGGGCAAGTACATGTCAGACATTCCTGTATTTGTAATTATGGTTCCTTGCACATGCCAGATGAACTGAAGCATGGCACAAGTGCCTGTGTGTTTCTTCAGTCTAAATCCATACACTTGCTCTAAGCTTTTACCAGCCTGGCAGAGGAATCTCTTCTACTCAGCCTTTTCTCTTCAACATATAGAAATTTTTATTAAATTACAAGAGTGATGAAATGTTGAGACGGTCTTCTGCAAATCTGATACAAATCAGGATGCCAAATTTTTACTCACATGAGCTGTTCAATTACTTTTTATGGGCATAGCACATAAATATCAGCAAAAATTGAGACTTGAGATTTTTATTACATTTGTTGTGAATGAATGTGACATAGATAAAAAACTGGAAAGTGAACTTAGTGAAACTGTTTAGTATCATAAAGAGCACTATGAGGGAAATCCTTGTTCCAAAGAAATTAATGGGAAGCCTGATGTAAAGGACAAGCATCAGAAATATGGTGTATAACCACAAGAATTCTCAGGCATATGCTCTTAGTTAAACAGTTTAGAAGTCTTCCTTCTCACATAAAATCTAATATTAGGAATATTTGTGTTAGTTTAGAACTCAAATAAGTTGAAGAGCGCTTCATTTCAGCAGATTACCTTTCACACAGTGGGTTCTCTTATTTGTGGTGGAAGACTAAAATTTGTTTCCACTGGAGAATATAACTGTGTTCTGTGTGAAGTACTCTAGGTGAATTGGGAATATATGATATTTTTTTCTAATTAGAGCCAGGCTTTTGCCTAATTAGATCAGAGTAAGGATTTCCAAACTTGAGTCTGACAGACTTTGTGTGTGCGATAATTTTATTGTGGCAAATAAATTAGTTTCATACTCATGAAGCTACATTCACTGCAAGAAGAGACAAGGGGACAAAGCCAATACCTTTGCAACTGCTTCAAAAGGGAAATCCTTGTGGAGCTTAGTAGTCTCAGGTATGTTTTGTAAATACAGACCTATAATAACCTATGAATAATCTAGGAAAAACCTATGAATGCCTGTGTCCACGTTGAGTCGAAATCTGGAATGGTGGATCAGAGCTGCTCCCAGATTTTCTAGCTATTTCCCTTTTCCTGCTAATCCCCTTCAACAGGCTATTTGCTGAAAAGCCCTGGGGGATCTGATTTGGGAAAAACATATGAAATTCCTACATGTTGGAGCCCTTCCATAGAAAAAAACCCCACTTTCTTATGCTGAATATATATGCATATATCAATGTATTCTGATAAGTATTTGAGCTCTCCTTTCAATAACCAGAGAACATTTCCAATTATTTTTAGTTCCTCATAGTCTAAACAAATGTACTCATTAGAAACAACTGAGTAATGAAAACAAACATGTCCAACCATGTAAACCGAATGCAAAAATCTGCCAGTCATTTGTGAAAATGGTTTTGATTTGATTATATCTAAATTGGTTGTGGTATAATTTTCCCTCAGTAACACTGATGTGGTTTTACATAAAGGGTTTAATAAAATAGGTGGCATTTGAGAAATGCAAAAAGAATGTGTCAGCGTTGTTATTTTTCACCAAAAAATGTTGAGACAAAAATACAATGGACATTGTGGATTTTTACTTTTTAAATTAAATATACTCTGTACCATCTTTTGTAAGAGGAAATCCAGACCTATAGGGATAAATGCTCTAATCCCTACAGAAATAAGTAACATAAATTTTGCTCTAATGCACTATTTTTCCTGTAGCACATATGCAGTTTACTCTGAGTTTGAGCACACCAAGACCAGACTATGAGAGCTTCCAGTGATCTTGATTCTTTAAAAAACAAATTTTATCAGCAGAAGAAAATACATCTCCCACAGGAATCTCTCCTGGAATAAATACCTGGGTTTTTTTGGGGGGAGGTTTTGTTAACAACTTTTTCTGTGTGTGAATTGCATTATAGTTGTCTGGTTCATGTCAGAAAGATAATTTGGTTGTTATAACAGGTTCATTGAGTGATACCTCATTATTTGTTATTATTGGACCAAAAGCAAGAATAGCTGAGGTATGCAATGGTATGAAAAGTGCTGAACATTTTGGGCTTTTGATTGTTTGATGCACCAAGAAGGTGGACATTTTTACCAGAAGACTGCTATGTTCCTAACTATGACTATCATATTTTGAATTTATAACAAGACCTTGTTTTAGATAACATCAAGATGTTACAATTCAAACCTTTTTTTCACAACAAATATATTATCTTCAATTTGCACTGAAAAAATACTATTTAAACATAATGAGTTACAATAATTCCTGTCAAGTACTTTTCTTTTCAGCAAAATACTGTATTCTGTGGAGCAAATATAATGGTTAAAATCTTTGCTGTTTAAACACATTTTCTATGAAATAAAATGCCTCTTTGTGCATATTCTGTGCCTAGTATCTGTATTTCTATAACTTTGCGGCTAACTTTGATTATAATTTTCCAGTGCTGTATGCTACTCAAATTAGAACAAGATTTAATTAATTATATTAACAAACATAGAGGGACAAGCCTGCACAAATCTGGAACAAGATTCACGGACTTCCAGGGAGTCCATAGGATTTACACTATTACCAACTGAGCAACATTTGGCCCTGCTTCTTTGCTCTATCCACTTATACAAATTATAAATCTCAAATCTGGCCTCTCACAGCCTCTCCACACAGGGATCTGATTTTGTAACAGTGATCTTTATCTGATCTTGTAAGTGTCTAAGGCTCCTCACTTAGGATACAGAGAGGTTTCTAATGCCAGAGGATCAAAGGTTTGTGCTTATACCAGCGCCCTTCAGAGGTCTGAAGGGGCACCGTTGCCACCTTGCAGGCATGATTCATCTGCAGTGGGACTGAAAACCAGCACCTGCTCTGCTCTTCAGGCTCTTTGTGTAACCATGGCTGTCCCCAGACAAAACTCTCACGTCCTCTTCCCCCCCTCACCATCCCATTGGCATGGTTTTGCCAGTAGCCAGCACTCAGCAGCTCTCCTGCCGCTCCAAGACACAACAATTATCTTTAACATGTTTTTAAGATTTATATATGGTTTTCTGGTACGAAAAAGTGAAATCAGAACATCATATCAGAAAATGTGTAAAACACCACAGCCTGTGAGACAAATCCTTCCTCTTTCAATGGCATCAATGACTTCCAGCCAAGTTAATGCCCGGTTACACATGTCTGCAGTAAATCTTCACCTTCTTCAACACCTCTGCATGATTTGCTGTCTTTAGGTATACTGACACCTTTTCTCATGTGAGAACTTTATGGCTTGATAACCATAAAGGGACAGCTGGCCCCACAGAGTGGTTACGGCTTACACTCACCTCCTAGTTAGTAGGAATCTAAATATATAGAAATGCATGTACAATTCTCACTTGTAACCTGATCTACGGGAAATGTCTAAGCTTATTACTGCGGGGATATGTGTCTTAGATCAACAGTGGCTTTGTAAGTCCCTTTGTAATAATATAGCTATGGCTCACTCTGAGCAGCCCTGAGCTCTGAAGGAGGCTGGATGTAGCCCTCAGTCTGAGACCACAGGTCAGGTCTAGTTCCAGCTTTGGCTGCCTCTGTTCATGCTGCACAGAAAAATCTGTCACAGGTAGATATTATTTAGAAAAAATATCTAAATTCACCGTGCTGAAAATGTGTTTGTGGCTGCTTTTGTAAATAAGAGAAAAATCAGGACATTAAAAATTTCTCTTAATTTCTCCCTCTTTCTTTCTCAATGTTGTCTTGATGATAATTTTGCAGTTGAAGCATTCAGAGCCCTCTTTCCATGGGACTGGGATACCCTGTGATTTCCTGTCTGCAAGAAGAGCAGACTGTCTTGTCTTTACAGGCCAGTCAGACCTGTAGGGACAGTGACTAATTACCTTCATTTATCATGCTTCCTGGCATCCTTTCAGATAATCTGATCAAAATCTCTTACTTGACAGTGGCTCAGGAGTCATCAGTTCACAAGACCACCAAAGAAAAGTACTGAGGTCTTGAGATCCCTTATTGCTCTGGCAGATAAGGTATTTAAGTCCTGTAACACAGAGGGAATATATCACATGTGTCAGTTGTTAATGAAACTTATGTCTTCAGTTTTGCCTTTATAAATCCTAGATTCAAAATAATCCTAGCTTTGTGGTTCCCTCATTTCACTGGGATGGGAAGGAATAGACAATAGAGGAGAACAGTTGTTTTCAGGTAGCTGGGAAAGAAAGGATGAAGGAGCAAGCGTGTGTCTGAGGCAACCTGTTGCTAATTGAACTGCTTTCCTTTAGTCTCCCATCAAAATTAAGGCATCCTATGTATGGCTTCCTCCACAAGGGAGTTGTGAGGACCAGACACCACCTCCTGTCAATGAGATTCTGTTGGAGTTTTCCACCTCTCATGCCACTGAAGAGAGGTCCTGGCCAGATGGAAGGTGTTTAATAGGGCCATAAAATTTGGCTTTCCTTTCCTGTGGTGAGGAAAGGCACATTTATTGGATGGGGATGTGGCTGGAGTGCATCCACAATGGATTCCTCATCATAAGAAAGCCTTTTCCTTGTTGCCACCTTTCAGCTGGCTGAATCATGGAGAATCTTTTAGGAAAAAAAAAGAAAAAAGAGTTGGAGGTAATGAGAGGGAATAACTAAAATCAACAGTGTTATGTTTCTCAGAAGTCAGAAAGCCATCACCATTTCCAGAAACGGCAAGAACAATCCAAATTATGATAAGAAAAGCTCTCACAACTTGATGGTTTCTGTGAAAAAAAAATTCTACAGCTGGACTACCTTGACATTGTTTTTTTGAAGTTTCTTAAAAATTACTTTTTTCTGCCAAATTATCAGTACCTCTTCTCCAACCTTGTCTCATGCCAGCATGTTTTCTTACCAGTTCAAGATGTTAAAGATGTCCTTTTTTGCTTTTATAAACCTTCCTTTTAAATTCTTCCAAATTCATGGAACATGCCTTAAATGCTGTAATATGAAATTACTAATTATTTCATTAAAAAGTGACACCTTTCCTTCTGTTCCTAACTCTTTCCTTACCTTTTTTTTTTTTTTTCAAAATTTACCCAATGCAAGAAAGAGCATGAAAATTAAATGGTAAAAAATATTTTTTTCCAATTGGAATATTCCACAAGAGAAAAAAACTCAGAAAAATTAATTATTGTTTAGACAGTGATTATACTTTTCTATTTTCTACATTCTCAGAATGGAAAATTAATTGGCCCACTGACCTAAGATCCAAATTTCATTTATTTAATCTTCTAGAGCTCTGCTAAATATATCCTCAGCCATGTCAGTAGCAGTGTATGTCTATGGTTTTGCTAGTCGTGCACTGCATGGTGTTGTGTTACCTCAGTGCTATATTTTGAATCCCACACACATCCATTCCTGTAAAATGGGAAAGTACTTTCCTTTGGGCTATGCTCTCCTAGACATTTCTTTACACTTGACTGAAACTCTCAAAGACTTATTCTGTTTGTAAAATACACATTTATAATTTAATAATACACTCCAAGAGTGATCACTTAAAGCAGGTACTTGGAAAATTTGCAGAACAAAGCCAGTACATACTTGTACATGTTTCATGACCATTTGCCAACACACATTTTGTTTTCCTTGACCTCTTCCTTGTTTTTACAGTTTAAAGTAGAGCTTTCCTGAGAAAAAAACCTGTTTCTTTTTGGAATCACCTCATAATTTGGACTACAGTGGCTGTTTGTCACTTGCTGATTTTCCATTCATTGAGTAGGTAGGAAGTGTTTGTGTCAATACCATCCTAACAGTTATTCTAATGCAATACAATTTATATTAAGGCTCTACCATTCCCAGGCTTTTACATAGAAAAGAAAAATGTGACATTAATCACACGGTAGTGTCAATATGCCTCAGAATGGTGACAGGAATACGACATTAAAAGAAGCCAATGAAAAAATTCCCCATTTCCAGGGAGAAGGAGAGGAAAAGCCTATGGTATGTTATTATGTATACAGCTCATTTAGAAAGATATTTTGTTATTATCTGGCCTGTTTTCTCTTTGATATAGGCAAAATTCCTAAAAACCCCTGAAGTGATGAGGAAAAAATAATAAAAATCTATGCGCAACTCAAGACTTTAGTACAAGTCTTTTCCCAACCTGTATTTTAACTAACTTAAACTTTTCTTTAGTCTCACTGGAATGTCTGCAGCCAGTGGGATGTGCATTAATAACAGTTTATGGTAAGAAAAAGAAGGTAGATGCCTTTCTGTGTGATTTCTTGGACTAGTCAAAGTTTCACTGATTTTGGAAGACACTTATATCCTGCTCCACACCCTGTCATTCCATAAACTGTCCCAGTCAATATGGTGACATCTCATGCACAGGGTTATGACAGATAATCAGTGGGGCAAGAGGACTTTTCCCTGCCCAGCTCTGCAAGGCAAGTTCATCTCTGAAGGAGAAAGGAGAGAGATACCTCTTTTGGCCACTTAGTTTTTGTACATGAAAAAGGGTTTTTTACATTTCTCTTTGTGGTTCCTGTTGTTAAGAAGGAGTTTTAGGAAAGATGGATTAGTGGATATAATGGAAGTAGCAACCAATCCAAAGTGTACTTCATTCCTGACGTAGATCTACATCTCATCAATGCAACTGTAGTTTACAGGTGATAACACCTTCAAATTGACTTACTTCTTCTGAGTGTAGACGTCACTCTTAAAGTGAATACTTTTGGTCCAAGTTTATATTTTTGACCTGTGAATACATTTTGCCAGAGATGGGGCATTCTGACAGACAGTCAGGGAAGACAAGCTCACAGTTTTCAAGTAACAAAATGCCTGTTAATAATGCTTCTCAGGTTTTGGGTGGAGGTGAGAGGGGCAAGGTTGGGGTTTTATTTTCATTTTTGTAGCAGAGGTCGAGAATAATTCTCCTGAAGGATGCTCAGCAGAAAGACTTGTGCCCATTCCAGGCAGTCTGAGCCAGGCACGCAAGAAGCAGTGTTGGCTTACCACATCTGATACCCCAGGAAGGATAGGGGACAGGTCATGCTGTGGGAAGGCAAGAGGCAGCATGTGGTCAGGGTGGGGATGCACCCTGGGAATCTCACCCAGCCGCTGCCGACTATGCAGCTCAGGCCAGCAGCAGTCAAAGATCTGGAGACACTGACCATCACTGATTTTAATTTAAATTCTTCTTAGGCCTTATGGATAACCCACAGATATATCACTACAGCCTGAGGAGCCTGAGATTAAGAACCCTGAAATCATTTTTTCAGATTGGAAAATAAAAACCTGAAGCCATGTGAATCTCTACAGATTGTGTTTCAGGACTCAGGTTGTATCAGTAGTCATTAATGTGCTACCTTTAGGTATTGCAAGAAAAATTTCTACTGTAGAGAAGAATTAGTAAGGCTAACATTTGAGCACTGAAAAATCATCAAGAAAAAAAAAAAATTTGCGAATACCTGTAAACACTCCTAATCTGCAGGTGAGATATCCTCAAAACACTGTTGGGTAAAAAAAAGCACAGCTGTGAGAGACCTCCACTCGAGCTATTGCCAAACAGTCCCAGAAACTTAAATTGATTTGACCTGATTGTATGATTTGTGTTACTTTTCAAACACATCTTTTCCTTGCTGAGAACACTTTTTTAGGAGTTTGTTCGTTGAATTGTAATGATTTTAATGTACTGAACCACAGGTGATTGGTAGGTTAACCACAGATTTATGACTGTGATAGGCAAATGAAGCAAGTGCCCCAGCTTCCAGTGGATTCTGCTATCCCTGGAACTGGTATGCAGGAATGTTTGAGCAGACTGTTCAGCACCCCCCATTGCTCTGCTGTTGTGGCTGTGCAGATCCTCACTGATGTGACAGAGCTCTGTGATGGTGAGCTGAATCCAGGGAGCTACTGCTGCAGCAGGGAGACCTCCTCGTACAGCAAGCACAGTCAGAGCAATTCCTTCTGAGAGGTTCTCAACATTGTTTTATCTTCTTGTAGATTTTCACAGAACATATGAATTTGGAAGGGACCAGCCTAGAGATCACCAAGTCATAGAACAATAGACTAACAGAGTAGTTTTAAGTTTAAAAACACCTCCAAAACCATAGATTCC
>VZUA01069074.1:2791-16799 GCA_013401035.1 Horornis vulcanius
TTGTTTTGTGGCTTTTTTGGGGGGGAGGTTTCTTAATTTTAAAGATTAAAACATAATCAAAACAATATTTCAACTGGATAGTACTCAAAGAAAGCACATTAGTACTATCTATCAAATATGATAATAATTAAGATTCCAGGATTTCAACAAATATCAAAATCCATATAACTCTATGGTTATAATCCTTTAAAGAAATAGACAATTGGTCATGCAGTAGAATTACACAGTTCTAAGAAACTCAAGTTACTGTACTGGGTGGCTACTGCGATTCTAGTTGCTCACCTCTACCTTTTCAGGAAGCCTTTAAAATTTAAGCGTAAACATAAAACATTTTCTTTGCAAACATATGGATATTTGCAGTGCTTGATGGGTTGATAATCAAATTAATAGGGAAGACAGTCAGTCCTGCATATAGTGTGTTGCCAAACTTGCAAGAGGCATGGGAGGGGTTCACATATTTTTGTTTTGGATTTGCTGCCAGCTGCCGTACTGCTGTGGTGTTTAAAGACAGTGCCAAATACAGGGTTTTAAAGGTTCTCCTATAATTATATCAGATAGAGAAAGGGCAGGGCATGCTTTACTACTCAATCTTTCCTTATTCATTTAGAGCCTGTCTCAAGCCTTGAGAAGTTTTAACACCTTGCAGAACTGCCTTCCTAGCAAGGCCTCATCCCCAAATTCTCTTATCTAGTAACGTTTTTTAAAGTGATTCTATTAATAATGTTTTTATCCTCATTGAACATTGTGTTACCTTATTTGCTTTAAGCGTTTTTAATTTTTTTTAACAGAATTAAATACCTAAAGGAAAACACGAGCTGCTAAATGTTCCCTAGTTATATGGCCTATATGCAGGACAATGGATTAAAGTATTTATCAATGTGACACCTGAGATACAGGCTGAATTAATATTGAGCATGGCAGAAGTTGTTTGATCAAAGCATGCTGGAGAGCTACAAAGCCTGTATGAGTAGGTACTCAAGAGAGGATTTCTAAATATTTTGTCCTTAGCTTCCTGGGCAGTTTTCTTCACGTCTTCTCTAGATACTCAACACTACATTATTTTCTCTACTTCAAAACTTTTCTCTCAGCAGTAGTAGATGTTTCCAAAATGACAGGAATCTCTCTCTTAACATTCCTTCTCTAATGTCAAGTAGAGGCCATCTAAAAACCAGTCAGCATCTCTCGTGTCTCATTTATTGTCACATCCTCCCACATGTTCTGTCACATCCTTTCACAAAAACTATATACTTTTTAGACATTCTCAAGACTGAGGAAATTGCACTGTACAAGTTTCTCTTTTTTGCCATCTCCAGTGATTTTCCTTTTCTACTTTATAAAGCAAAGTTATCTAGTCTTCACTGTATGGTCCTCCTTAAGCTAATAAACAAGGACTTTTTACCCTCAACTACCATTTCGATTATGACAGTACTACCAACCTCGATTACTTGTATTTAAAAAAAACCCCTACATTATTGCTTTCCTATCCTGCCTCTTATTTTTGAAAAGACAGAATACAATAGAACAATTTGTTCTAATGTCTTACTTCAAATCTCACCATGAAAGCCATGACATCTTGAACGTATAGTACAAGCACTATGAAAAAAGATTTTTGACTATTATTTTCATGTACTCTGCCTTTATGTACCCTGCTTTCTCTGATTTGGCCCAAGCACGTTACATTTTTGTGCATGTCCTTCAGTTGTCCTGGGTGATCAAAATAATCTAGCCACTCACTACTATGAGCTGATATGATGTTGTCCTCTAAAAACGCATTTTGGCAAATCTCTAAGCCTGTTATTCATTCATTTTCTTGCCCTCTGAGTTAGTTAGATATTTCTGGCAGCCAGTCTATGTCTTAAATTCTTTTGTATACACAGCCAGGAGTAATATCCAAAATGTAGTATAGCTGCATACACTCATCTTCTCATGAAGTGAAATACATGCAGAGAGAAAATACAGAAATTGCATTANTTCATACTTGCTGTAAATTTCTTGTTAATGAAAAAACAGACACCACGTTAAGTATGTGGCCTGAAATCTGTCTTTTAATTACCCCATGCAAAGCTGGACATTTGTGGCATTGCTCTAGTTATGTTTTCCACCTGTCCTTCTTAGAAGCTGAGGAAATGCACTGAGCTACATACCAAAGCAAGCATGCTGATTAGCTGTGTTTGTATGCCCTGCTACAGGCAGTGCCTGATAATTCATTCACAGGTATGATACCACTTAGTTTTTAGAGCAACTTGGGTAACACCTGGCAGACAATGAGAAGATGATTAAAAAAAATTAATGAACAGGGTTACATATGTCTGAGAGGTCGTATTTCTGTCTTCTCTACAAAAATAGATTAAAACTACCTGGAGCTGCTTCACACTGATGTCACTGTGGTCTGTCAGGAACAGTGCAGCACAAGCCATGGATTTCGTAAATGGAGGGAAGAGGAACCAGAGACATAAAAGGAAAGCAGAAAAAGACATTGCTAGCCAAGCGGTTTACTAGAAAACAATAAATGAAAATACATTCTGTACACAAACTATAAGCAGAAGTTAATAAATATTCAATATTGCACCCTTCTGTAGGAGTTTGTGTGAGAGATTTGACCTGAGCAGCTTCAGCATCTAAGACATTATTTAGTAACATTATTATTTCTTATCTTTGAACAGAATGTGCATAGACTTACCTTTCTCTCAAAGCACCAAAATCAAATATTCGTGGACTCATTTAGTATCTTTTCATGCCTGTGATTTCAGATAATAGTTGTTTGTGATATAGCTAACGTATTGCACAAAAACTTCTTAGGCCAAGCATGAGTGCAAATTTCGCTTTGGTGAAAAACATCACGATAAGATTTGGTTTGACTCTTGACCCTTGAATAATGCACCATTATCAACTGTCTCACATTTTCTTAAATCTGCAGGCCAGCTTAAATAAGCATATCAGTATACATAGAATAAGGTACCTAAGGCATATACTGAGTCTACGCCAAATTGGCCACTTAGGGAGACAGATCGTTTATGGTATGCTGCCTGATGTGACAGCTCTTCCAACTTTTTATGTGAGGTTGGGTACTTTTTTTTCTTAAGGTTGGGTTATTTGAAAAGGTGGACCATTGAAAAATTGACAATGGAAGCCCTCACGCATCTATGAAAGTTTTCTTTAAAATTGAAAGAAAGGCTTCAAAAACTGTCAATTTATGAATATAAGAAAAAAATATTTCATAACTACTCCCTACCCCCCAAGTTTCACCAAGAAGACTGAGATGCTAACTCTGGATTTCTAACAAATGTCTACAAGGAGCTTCTTCCTATGGACAATATTTTATCTTTGATGCAGTTGGTCAAATTAAAAACTTGTGATGGTAGAGGACTATGTGGCAACAGATTACTTAAGAGTACTTGTAGTGAGCTGGCAACAAATCCAGTGAAGTTAGAAAGAGAAAAGTACACATACGCCTTACAGCCAAGCAATCTCTGCTGGCTCAAGAGGTAAATCACAGAGCCATCCTTCTATTACTTTCTCCTGCATTTGGAGGATTGGCACATCTTGTTCTAGTTAGGAACACTGTCTCTTATATCAAATCAGTGTGGATCCTTTTTTTGCCATCTTGGAAGACGTGTCATTTAGATTCTTGAATGGAAGAATAGCAAGAGACTGTTCAGCCAGCAAAAACAGGTTAGAAACCTTGGCTTAGTGTATCAGAATACTTCTAAACAATTTCAGCCTATGATACCCAAGACTGCATCCAACCAAACTGATCTCTGGACACAGAATTATAAGCTTTTTTTATGGAAACAGTGTGTGCACTCACATCTTACAGCATTCCAGCATTTCTGAAGAGTCCAGATTGTTCTTAACATTCATGCCAAATTATCAACAATTTAGAAAACTGTTGCCAAAGGTCATTCCAACTACAGCTGTTTGGAATACAGAAGGGTTTATTGATCTTTTCCTTTGCATAGCTCTTTAAAAAAACATTACATTGTGGAAATAAAACCCATGACAGATGTTGATTATTGCCATAGGAGAGGGAAGGAGGGGGAAGGAGGGCCAGGGGGTTATCAGGGTTATATTGAGGGTAAAAGACTCCATTACGACGCTATTGTTAGGTCCCTATGTGGTAACACTGTTCTCATGATGTGACTTTAACCTTGTACTTGTGTCCCAACAAATTAGGGAAGCTGGCTCAGCTGGTTGCTCATTAGGCATGACACTTTAGGTGGCATAATGTTCACAGCTCCAAAGCAAATTGGAGTCCTCCCAGAAACACAGGTACCATATTCTAACAATCACTTATCCCAGAGGCCATCTTTGACTGCTCTTATGAAGTACAGTGAATCACAATCTTTAGGAAAACTTAATGGCTGTGATCCAATGTAGCAGCTGGATTATATTAGTTCACATTTTTAAGGACAAAGGTTATAACAACGAGATCTTGCGTTACTGGATTTATTTAATTAGGTTACCTTAATGGTTCTGTAACAGTTTGCAGAGTGTTAGGAGTGATGTAATTTCTTTCTTCTAGGTAATACAAAAGAAGGGAATTTCATAGATAAAGGCAGACTGGTAGAAAGCAGAAGAGGGATAAAAGAGAGGGCAAAATAGGAACACTGTTACTGAGAAACAAGGAGAAATTACAAGACACTAATGATAGAGATGCAGTCTGAGTCAGAGTACTTCAGGGCCTTGAAAGCACATGTAAAAAGCTTAAACCTGATACACCAGGCAAAAGAAAACAGAGAACACAAAAGACATGTCTGTTAATACACATACACACTTGCACGATGCACATGTTTATAGAGCTTAGGACTGAAACAAGGTTTTTTCCTGCCTAGCCAATACTTCAGAACATAGCATTTTCTATGGGACAATATTTGTGAATCTCATAACAAGCTAATGAAGAGCACTTATTTCAGGTTCTACATGGTTAAGGGTGCTCTTATTTCTACTGTATGGTCAAATACATTTGTATTGAGGAATTTTAGTTGCATACCCTTCACGTTAATATGGCAGAATTTGGTTTTAAATTTTAAGTTTTAAGCAGTTTTAAAACATGTTTTAAGGTTAACCTATATTAACCACAGACCTGAAAATTTCTCAAAAGCACTTGTCTTGATGTGTCTTAATATCTTGAATATTAAATGGTTGCTTTTCCATGCAAATAGATTCTGTTTCCTAGAGGAATGAGAGGGAGAAGGCTGGTGGGTTGTTTTGAAGTGAGAAAAAGTGGCCTATGTATGTTTTTTGGAGGCTGTCCTCACCCTGCTCCTCGTGCAGCTTGGGCCAACCAAAACTCACACAGCCTCAAGAGCTGCCAAGAGCCCTTATCAAAGCTTGCAGCAGCTTCTCACGCGATTTACACACACACGGACACACAAATCCCCCTCTCCACCGAGAGGAGCTGTAGCTGCCCTGGGACCCTTTCTCCGGAGGGGCTCCACAAGCCCGTCCCCTCCGGAAAGCCTGGGGGTGGGAAGAGGGTATGAAGCTGGTCTTGTCTCCGGCTCTTGCTCTCCAAGGTTCATCCCGACACTCGGGAGGACGATTTAATGACCCGCTCCGCCCCTGCTTCCCCCCGCCCAGGCAGCTCCGAGAGGCTCTGGGTCACACGAGTGGGGAGCGGGGGGGGAATGAGCCGCTGCAGCGGCGGCAGCAGGAGGAGGAGGGAAGGAGGGAGGGCAGGAGGGAGGGCACGAAGGAGGGAGAAAGGAAACCGGGCAGGTGACACCGCGCTGGGTTGCTCGGGCTCGGCGGGCGCGGAGCGGGCGGCAGGAGCGCGGCGGCCATGCACGTCAATGGGAAGGTGGCTCTGGTCACCGGCGGGGCGCAGGGCATCGGCCGGGCTTTCGTCCAGGCGCTGCTGGGCAAGGGAGCCAAGGTAAGCCCCGGGAAGCGCTTCCTCCCTTTCCCTCCCCTCTGTCTCCAGCCGGCACCCGCGGGCGGGGGTGGTGGCAGCCCCCGGGGCTCTGCTCTGCTCGGCGGGCGACCTGTCCGTCTGTCCGTCAGCCACTCAGTTTCCTCCCTCCCCGCTTAGGTAGCCCTGCTGGACCGTAACTCCGAGGCCGGACA
This sequence comes from Horornis vulcanius, assembly GCA_013401035.1. Classification (NCBI taxonomy): domain Eukaryota; kingdom Metazoa; phylum Chordata; class Aves; order Passeriformes; family Scotocercidae; genus Horornis; species Horornis vulcanius. The sequence continues at coordinate 8,858 of VZUA01069074.1, forward strand.
GGAGAGCAAGGCGGCCCTGGACGAGCAGTTTGAAGCGCAGAGGACGCTGTTCATCCAGTGCGACGTGACGGACCAGGAGCAGCTGAAAGGTAGGAGGGAGCGCTGAGCGCTGCGCTCCCGCGGAAGGCGCAGCGAGCGGAGCGCGCCCGGGCTGCGGCAGCCGTGAGTGCTCAGTGAAGGGTTCTGCAGGACAGCCTGCTCCCGATCGCTTCTGGCACTGACTCAAAAGCGATTTGTTCCTGAACCTGCAGATGTGAAATATTGCTACCGGCATTACTACTACAATTTCACTTTGTTCCTTGGCACGTCGGAAAGAAAAGCCAAAGTCATTTCCATTGAGTTTTGTGTGTGATATTTTTGCATGAAAGCCTCTGCAGAAGATAATTGCTATTTTATGAGTAATGTATATAAACTTTAAAGCTCATACTTGCTTTTTATGAGGTTTCAGTACAGATTCCAAGCTGCATTCCCTCGTCACAGGAGCAATAAATTCTATGCTGGGTTACAGTGCTCTTTCCATACAGCACACTTACGTTCATTGTGTGCTGCCATAGCTGAAAGCAGAACTGGCAAAAAGTGGCACGCTACTTTACCCTGGGGTTAAGTGTAGAGTGATAACACTTCACACACATTTTGCAAATGCATGGAATTAAAGCAGCTTCCCTCATGAATGATTTGCATTTCTGTTTTCACTTAGTGGAAAAACAGTGTTCCCTACTGAGTATCATAGAACAGGCACATCACTTCATCAGAGTTTCATTATTAAATGGTACATTCATAGATAGTGACTCAGATTTATATTTTGACATCTCTTTTGTCGGTGCCCTTTCCCCAGATTAATTTCTGCCGTGCTAGATATTGGTTTTGATCTCTCTTTGTTCATTACACTTCACTGGTCATTTTCTCAATAGTGATCATTGAGCATAGCCATTCCTCTTTCATAAAACATTGCTGCTATTCCAGAATTCAGCAGTACTGTCTACTGTTCCAAGCTAGCATGATTATTCCGAATTCTATAGCTTTACATTGTCTGTTTGTAAGAGAGATGCTGGACTTTAAATCTGGGATCTGCTTTAATCACTAAGTTGTTATCAACTAGGTTGATTGTTGACTTTTTCTCCAAGTGGGAGGAGTAAAGAAAGAGCAAAAGCATCCTAGGGGTAGGAATAACATGTACTGCTGCATGGGTGTTACCTCAGTATGCCTTGTCTCCCACAACTCCTCCTCTCTTTAGTGCCAGGCAAGTGCAGGACCAACAGGGTGTGAACCAGCAGCTGGAGTGAATAGGACAGGTCAGCAAGGGAGTTTTTGGAAACAAGTTAGAAAAAGAGCAATCAGAGTAAAACTGGAGGTGGTTCTTGCAAAGAAAAAGAGCAAAAACAGGTGGCTGCTGCTGCCAATGCCTCTCGGATCATTGCATTAATCCTGCTGCAGGTTTCTTACCATAAATTTGCAATCATGTTTCACAATCCTTTGGGGATTCTGAGGTGGTTTTGGTGTTGGTTTTTTTTTGTTTTAACTGCTTTATTTATATATTTTTCCACTTGCAATTGTAAGCTACTACTTAACAAACTTGGATTTCGCATTTAGGCTTTAAAGGTCTTACTGGATGAATCAAGTCCTGTACTTTTTGTAAAAGGTCATGTGTGTGAATGAAGTTCCTCTCTTTTTGAACTTTAGCCCTTACAGTAGGAAGTCCCAGTAATAGAACTAGTATTTCTAGGTCCATGAGGCTTATGGGCAAGAAGATATCATCTGTTTAATCTACTTTCAGGTCTTGCCTGTACTTTTTTTCTCTGGTGATTCTTTGACCTAATCCCCCACAAAAATCTCCTATCTCATTCCACTTTTAAAAAAATCACTATTCTTCCTTTTGCCTTCCAGGGACATTTAGGAAGCTCACATATAACAGGTGTTTGCCCTGACTTTGCTTTGTTTTTCTTGTCTTTCCTTTAAAATGGATCCTTCTCTTATTTTTTCCTTCCCCACTCAATATTTCATACAATCATCTGCCTTTAATGTTTTATGATTCCATAAGCACAAATTAGTGTGCAATGCACAGACTTATTCTACATTTGAAGAGGGAAGAATAAATCAGCGTATACTGATGTGTGGGTGACAACTTCACTAAAAATTTACAATAAAATTCTTCTTTTTGTGGATAGGTGATAGATGGGATTACTGTAGGCAGATAAGCTTTTACCAGAAATATTCCAAACACAGATATGCGAAAGCATTTGGTCTTGTATCAATATGTAAAAAAGAAATCTACAATTAGTCAAGTCTGTGTAAACTTAATTTAAAAAATCATTGGCAAAATTACTACTATCCATGGTGGTTTTTGAGGATTCTATTAAGAATTAGAATCTTCTTAAGAAAGATGTTATTTAGAGAAGGCTTAAAAGGGAATTAGCCTGTTTCCAAAATTTGGATGCTAAGTAAAGACCAAAATTGTATTTATTTTACTCATTGGAAATAAGCTAAATATTCACTTCTGCTTCTAATAAAGCCAAAGGTTTTCATTTGCCCTTGCTGCTACAGAATTGGAAAGATAAGTGACTGAAGAGTTGGGAAATCAGAAACGAATTGCCAAGAAACATAAGAAAAGAAAAAAAGGTAGACAAACTAAACCAGATTTATTAAGACTGCAAAATTCTACCATAGAATAAGAATATTAGTAAAATCTGTACAATAAAGGCAGTTGGACAAATAAAACCTGTCCCATCAGCTGCCGAGCTCTTGTTTTGATCACAAGATGATGACTATGATGGACCTGAAACATTGAGGCAAAGAAAAGTTTGGTGCAGGAAAAGCTTTGAAAACCCCTGCAACTGCTGCAGAAAAAGGCAAGTGTCTGAAAGCTGATGCTATGCCCCTGATTGACACAAAGAGCCAAGCACTAAAGATCAGAGAAGGAAGATGCTCCTGTCATCACCTTTCAGTGAAGCAGTTTCATCAAGGCCTGTCAAGCATAATTTCAGTATACCTGAAATACTGTCAATTTTGAGTCAAACACCAAAGTTTTTTAAAACAATATTGGGGAGGTAGTGTGTTGGTTTACATAATAGTAAATATTTAGTGACAAGGAACAATGTTTGGAGGGGAAAACAAGCAAGCTATATACACGTGTCAGATAATGTCCTCAGTCCTGGAACATCTTAGTCTGGAATGAACATCTGGAAGTCATCTCATCCATCTTGTCAAAGCAGAGCCAGGCTTGAGGAGTTTGCTCCTTGTTATGACATCATCATGTTTTTCTATATACATCTTTTATCTTGGTTCAAACTCTGTCACCTGGGAAAAGACATTGTGGAAGTTTCCCAGTTCTTATTTTAAAATTCTTTGGAAGACAGGTCACTATTTTATCCTCAGAAAAAAGAAGATTTGAATTTGAGAAACACATTATTAAAGTTACCTGACAAGTAGGATATGTAACAATTTATCCATAAATAGATACTTCTAAACAAGAATTATGATTAATTATTTGTAGTTGCAATGTTCATGTCAGTTGTTCATTAAATAAAAACTGTGTTCTTAGGCTAAATTTCGACAGATTAAATAAATTTTTTCTGAACACTTGAAGCTTTTGTTTTTCAAAATAAATGGTGTCAAATCCTGACTTTACTAGCTATATCAAACTGATACAAATCAAGCTATAAATGCTTAATTTACATAATTGGGGTGCCAAACATCCTATTTAATACAAAGCGTATAAGTGCTAAGAACTTACATTAGCTCCTGTTATCAGATATTATCAAGCTGAATGAAAAGGCAACTATGTTATCTTAATCCTTCCACTCTCCCTAAATATGTCTAATGTTGGTGCATGTTAGATAACGTATTTAATTGCATGTTGCTCACTAATGTTTAAGAAAATAATGAAGACATTTTGGTAGACTAATAAACCATTCATTTTCGTGTATGCATTGTATTTTTATATCTTCCTTTCCAAACTTCTAAGAAATGTTACTCTTGGATCTTACTATAGGAGCTTTCAAAAAAGTAATTGAACATTTTGGAAGGCTGGATATTTTGGTTAATAATGCTGGAGTGAACAATGAGAAGGACTGGGAAAGCACTATACAAACTAACTTGGTAAGCATCATCTCCTTTCACGTCTATATTTCAGTATTTAATGTTGGAATACAGTTAACAGGCTGCGGCTTCTATAGATTTTGCTAGATTACAGATCATTAATTATTTGATTGGTAAGTACAGTTATTGAAACAATCACCACATAACTGAGTGTGCAGTGGGTCCCTAAAATTGTCTGTCCAAGACATACAGCACTGTGTAGGGCTGCTCAGATTATCTACCACCAGACAACATTCTTTTTCTAGAAAGAAATTAATTCCCAAATAGGGGTAAGAATTGACTGTCCAAGGCAGTAGAGCTGCATCTACAGTAGGCCAGTCTATTTATATGAATGTTTTAGAACATTTTAGTTACTTGTGAGGCTCAGCTGGTCTTCATTAGAGTTGCCATTTGTTGATATTACAAGTAAATTTGTTCAGCCAAGACCTCCACACTTTCCTCAGCAACCATGCCAACATAAAATCTGAGTTTTCAATGTGGGCCACTTCACCGCCATCACTGGTAGGAGCGCACTACTTAAGGGCACTTGTTCGCTAAAATCCAGTACATCCAACAAGCCTGTAGAATTAATTTTCAAACAAAGTGTTACCACTTCTTTGATGTTATCTGGTATCTTGTCAAATGAAACCACAATATCTACTTCTCAGCTGAAAAGTTTTTAATTTCAAGGACACCTCTAAGACATCTAAGCTCCAAGGACTGACCTTTCTAACATTAATAGAATTTCTAGGTTACTGAAATTCAGTTTGTGGTCTACCAACTGTGAAGTCATAATTCAATGGTGATTCAACAAGTCACCCCATGATCATACTTACTGCAAAGAAAGTAGCAAAAGGAAACTTTGAAGAGTAAAATGAGTTTTCTCCTTTGAAATTTGTTATGCAACAAGAAAGCTCAGAATATGAAAATTAGGTGTGTTTCTATCAAAAATTTTAAGGACGAAGATACCCATCTTTGAATCCCAATACGTCCAAAAAAGCAAACTAACAAAATAAGTCCAGGACAAGTAACACAAGCTGTATATGAGACAAGTTACAGAAAAATTAATGAGAAAAGAGGTATTTGGAATAAAAAGAATTTAAGTTTCATACGGCCTTTCTCTTGATTCCTTATATCTATTCCTTAAGTATTCTTCAAGATTTAGGCACATGTATTTCTTCCTCTTTATTTCATATCAAAAATGTTCTGAAAAATTAAACATTAGGAAACATCTTACTGTGAAGTAACAATACTTTGTCATCCCTATGATAAGCAACATCTATATCTCTTAGTACAGATCCATTGAATGTAAAAGACTGCGTTCTAGATCACTTACTTCTCTTTACTTTTGTGCCAGGATATAAGTTAATGTAGGCAGCCATCCACCTGTCAAATTTGCAAGCACAGATAATTAGTCATCACTGGAAATACTGAAGTCCATGTGAGAAATATGTTTGACTGTGATACTTGCTGTCAAGGTAAATATCCTAACTTACAGTGATGTCTTAATAGTTTTTTCGATGCCAAGAACTTCAAACAGAAGACGTTGAGAACCTCCTCCTACTGTATTGCAGAAGACACCGAGTTGGGTGGGGGGGTTGATATGTTAAGGGGTCAGAAGGCTCTGTAAAGATTATGTAGACTTGAACAGGCTAGATTGATGAGCCAAGGCCAATTGTCTGAGCTGCAATAAGGTGAAGTTCTGAGTCCTGCACTTTGGTCACAACAGCCTCTTGCATCACTACAGGGGTGGGGCAGAGTGGCTGAAAAGGGTGCCCATTGGGAAAGAACCTGGGGGTGCTGGTCAACAGCAGCTGAACACGGGCCAGCTGTGCCCAGGAGGTCAGGAAGGCCAATGGCAACCTGGCCTCTATCAGCAATGGTGTGACCAGCGGGACCAGGGCAGGGATTGTCTCTCTCTACTCAGCATTGGTGAGGCTGCACCTCAAATCCCACGTTCAGTTTGGGCCCCTCACTATAAAAAAAGACATTGAGGTGCTGGAGTGTGCCCAGAAAAGGACAACAAAGCAGTGAAGGTTATGAGAAGCAGCTGAGGAAGATGGGGTTGTTTAGCCTGAAGAAAAGGAGGCTAAGGGGAACCTTATCACCCTCCACAATCACCTGAATGGAAGTTGTATTGAGGTGGGGGACAGCCTCCTCTTCCAGGTAAGAAGTGATAGGACAAGAGGAAATGGTCAGAAGGGCTGGGGGAGGTCTAGATTGGATATGAGGAGAGATTTCTTCACCAAAAGGGTTGTCAAGCCCTGGAACAGGCTGCCCAGGAAAGTGGCTGAGTCATCATCCCTGGAGGAATTTAAAAGGCCTTTAGATGTGGTGCTTGGGGTCACGGTTTAGTGATGAACTTGGCAGTGCTGGGCTAACAGTTGAATTTGATGATTTTAAAGGTCATTTCCAATCTAAACAATTCCATGATTCTATTTTTTTTTTTTCTTACTACAAGTAATTGAGCAGAAGCAGACCATAAGTGGTCTCAAGTAGCAGAAAATCTGAAATCCAAGTCTTAGAAACCTACATGCTTAACTATCATGTTAGTCCCCTATTTTTTTTAAGGGAATATTATATAGTTTATATTATTGTATATGTAAGTTCACCGTAAATGTCCTAATGACCTAATACACAGTTGATTGTTGAAAACTTTCATGAATACATGGTGGTGACTGGATGAACATCTAGAATGATCAAACGGAGTAGAAGTACAGTTGTGTGGGTTAAATCAAAGCGGCTTTAAGATCCAAATATCTCCACTCGCCTATTGATTTGATTATTCTTTCCCTGTCTAACACCAACTCAACTAACTGGCCATAAACATAAACATTTCTCCATAAACATTTCTGTCTAGTTACTGTAATTTCTGCAAATTAAGATATAACACTTCGTACTTGTTGCTTTTTTTAATTATGAAAGAAAAAATAGCTGATGCATGTAATATCTTCTATGGGTTGATTCTAGAAAATANTCAAATCCCACGTTCAGTTTGGGCCCCTCACTATAAAAAAAGACATTGAGGTGCTGGAGTGTGCCCAGAAAAGGACAACAAAGCAGTGAAGGTTATGAGAAGCAGCTGAGGAAGATGGGGTTGTTTAGCCTGAAGAAAAGGAGGCTAAGGGGAACCTTATCACCCTCCACAATCACCTGAATGGAAGTTGTATTGAGGTGGGGGACAGCCTCCTCTTCCAGGTAAGAAGTGATAGGACAAGAGGAAATGGTCAGAAGGGCTGGGGGAGGTCTAGATTGGATATGAGGAGAGATTTCTTCACCAAAAGGGTTGTCAAGCCCTGGAACAGGCTGCCCAGGAAAGTGGCTGAGTCATCATCCCTGGAGGAATTTAAAAGGCCTTTAGATGTGGTGCTTGGGGTCACGGTTTAGTGATGAACTTGGCAGTGCTGGGCTAACAGTTGAATTTGATGATTTTAAAGGTCATTTCCAATCTAAACAATTCCATGATTCTATTTTTTTTTTTTCTTACTACAAGTAATTGAGCAGAAGCAGACCATAAGTGGTCTCAAGTAGCAGAAAATCTGAAATCCAAGTCTTAGAAACCTACATGCTTAACTATCATGTTAGTCCCCTATTTTTTTTAAGGGAATATTATATAGTTTATATTATTGTATATGTAAGTTCACCGTAAATGTCCTAATGACCTAATACACAGTTGATTGTTGAAAACTTTCATGAATACATGGTGGTGACTGGATGAACATCTAGAATGATCAAACGGAGTAGAAGTACAGTTGTGTGGGTTAAATCAAAGCGGCTTTAAGATCCAAATATCTCCACTCGCCTATTGATTTGATTATTCTTTCCCTGTCTAACACCAACTCAACTAACTGGCCATAAACATAAACAT
>VZUA01069082.1:4676-15696 GCA_013401035.1 Horornis vulcanius
AAATGAAAATAATAGTATGAGTGTATGTAGGAGTAAGGAGTAAAGATACTGGTATTTCAAGACTTCAGGAAGTAACAACTTGTTTGTTTAATATCTGAAAATTGCCCAGTCACTGGAAAAACAGGGTTATTAAAGTATCAACAGGGAAATATAAGTAGGATTGTTGCAGTTGACAGAATTCTTTTGACTCAGAGGAGTTGGACAATGGCTTATCCTAAACTTCTACAGTACCTGCACAAAACACAAGACACAAAATTTTACATCATCATTCCTACATTAACAGCTTCAGTAGAATGAAGCCATAGATACAAAAACAAAGGTTTTATAAACATGTATCTTGAATTATTATTTTTATATCCGTGATATTCTTTGGTTGAATAGGGTTGAAAGCGGATTTTCAGCAAAATGGGGCTCATATTTTTACTATATAGGGTAACTAAAGTGACTTAACATCATTGCAAATGCAATGTGGTGCACACTGTATTTAAGTGATCTTAAAATGTATATATTTCATACTCCCATGGGTTTTATTCTTATATCTACAGATGGTTTGGCACAATTCTTATAAAATTGGATGTGGTTTCGCTTTCTGCAGCAACACTACGTACAGTTACTTTTATGTCTGCCAGTACTGCCCCGCGTACGTATTGGTTTTGATTTTGGTACTTTTTACCTTATCAAAATTAGTCAGGAGTTGGTGAGGTTTTAACAGGGCACATCACCAAGGGCTGAGAAACAGGTTTGAAGACTCTATTAGGAATATGAAAGGAAAGAAACATACTCATGAAAAGAGTTGTCAAACAAGAAAATGCATAAAATGTATAAAAGGGATGCTGATTTTCAGATTAAATGCCACATGCCTAAATTATTTCAAATAGTACCTAAAATTAATTTCCACATTCATATATCTTGTTGTGGGTTGACCTTGACTAACCATCAGTAGTTCACCCAGCCACTCTGACTCTTCTCCTCAACAGGACAGAGTAATTAAAAAATATGGCAAAGAGTTCGTGGGTGAGGATGAGGTCACAGGAGTTCACTCATCAGTTACTGTCACGGAAAAAAGAGACTCAGCTTGGGAACATTTACTTAATTTATTACTAATCAAATCAGACTACTAATAAGAAGTAAAACCAAATCTAAAACACCTTCTATGAGCCCCTGCCTTTTTCCCAAGCTCAACTTAACTCCTGATTTTCTCCACCTCCTCCCCCTCAGCAGCACAACGGGATGGACTGGGACCTCTGGTCAATTTATCACATGCCATTTCAGCCACTCCTTCTCCCACTCCATTATGGGGCCTTTCTCACTGGAGACAGTCCTCCATGAACTTAGGTCCTTCCCTCAGGCTGCAGTTCTTCCTGAACTGCTCCAGCATGGATTCCTTCCATGCTTCCATTCCCTCAGGATTGGACTGCTGCAAAGTGTGTCCTCCACAGGGTCACAAGTCCACTCAGGAGCTTGATCCAGTGAGGGCTTCCCATGGGATCACAGCCTCCTCCAGGCATCCTCCTACTCCAGTGTGGGTCCTCCTGCAGGTGGATCTTTGCATCCTCATGGAAATCCATGGGTTGCAGGGGCACAGCTTCCTCTCCATGGGCTGCACCAGGGAATCTCAGCTCCAGTGCCTGGGGCACCTCCTGCCACTCCTCCTGCATTGACCTGGGTGTCTGCAGAGTGATTTCTCTCACATATTCTCACTCCTTTCTACTGGTTGCTGTTGCAAGCAGAATTTACCCTCCCTTGAATGTTCTATCACAGAGCCACTATCACCATCACATGGGTCCAACTTGGAGCTGGCCAACACTGGCTCTGTCTGGAACAGAGACAGCCTCTGGTGTCTTCTCACAAAAGCCACCCCTGCAAATTCCTCACCTTCTCTGCCCACTGTCAAAGCATTTCCAAATAAACCCAGCACACGTGTAAGAATTGATTGACAGATAACCAAAGATGGAGCCAAAATGTAACAAGTTGTGTAAGTAACTGAGTGTAAATCTAAACATTTTATAATTTAGTTTTCCTCTCAGATATGGTGTAGTAACATCATAGGTGATGTTGGTAACATTGATGTTTCAGGGGAAACCTAATAAGTTCAATGAAGACACCTTACAAGGAAGGAGAACCCTGTGGGGATTGCCCCAATTCTTGTGAGGATGGATTGTGCAGTAAGTTCCAAGCATTTTAATTGTGACCTGGGTAAAGTTGATGCTTAAAAAAACCCTAAGCAGCAACAACTAATCTATGCAAACTGATTTTTAAAGAAATTATTTGCTGAAATACTAGGCCAAAAGCACTGAATCATATTTCAACATGCTGTCTGCTTTACCTATATGAGATAATGTTTTTTCATGCCCAGGAGAGATCCTTGAACCTAAGAAATTCTAAGGAAGGAGGGGACTTCTTTACCTTTTTTTCTTTTTCTTCTCCATCCTTTAAACAATGGTGTCAGATCAAATGGAAGTGGCAACACACTTGATAAGAGCAAGTGGCAAACCTGAGTTTTTAGAATTCTAATAGGAAATAAGAACATGTGGGCTGAGTCTCACAATGCAAGATTTGCTTCCTATCTTCTGTTATGGAATTAACCAAATTCTCACCACAGGCTGCAGCATAAAGAAAGAAAACTTTAAAACATCTTTATGGATAAGTGAGAAATCTCCTTGAGAGTATTTTCTATGTGTGGTCAAATTAGTTGTTTGAGTGCTGATGGGGAGTAAATGGTAACAGAGAGGCAAAAAATAGAGAGAAAATAATGTTGATGAAACATTATTCTAAAAGAGCATGCTGTGGGTTTTCACTTCCCACTCATCATTAATTTTATGTGTCAAATCATTTTCAGCCAACCCTTGAAAGTTTGAAAATGCTTTTTTCCAACACTCCTGGCAAAGTCTCCAACATGTATCCAGAGTTCATCAAGTCCACTGGTCTTCTCCTGTCAATGCAAAACTGGAATAAAATAACAGGCTCAACTTTTACCTTCCTGGACATTCATCTCCATAATGAATTCTTCCACAAATACTGATTCCATCCTGCCTCTCCAATATGTGCAGAAGGACTGACTTGAGTACAGTGACTCACACCAGAAAAATCTGTAGGATGATGTATATATATACATCATCTTTTTATATAATTATCCAGAACCTGGCAGAGATCTTAATTTAAATTTGTTGTTAGTTTGCTAGATATATTTAATTATTAGCTTTTCTCATTTTTCTTTTCCCAAAATATTATCTAATAAACATTTTTAAAGGTCTGTGGTTCCATGGGTTTATTACGTTCTTGGCATAGATGGATAGGGCTTGGTCATGTAACTACTTTTAACTTGATTGAAAATTTAAACTATTATACTGTTAACAGGACCAGAAGATACACAGGATTGCTTGAAATATGTAATTCTTAAAAGAAATTAGGAGACCAGAGAAGTTTCCTCTAGTTCTATTCTGGTTTAGAATCTGTTGCTGACATATGTTCTACTGCAAAATGCTCAGTTGTGAAAAAAAAACACAAAAAATACCCCAAAAACAAACCAAATGTAGCTAATTTAAATTAAGAATCCTGTTTATAGTATAAGATTGCATTTAAATACAGGTAACCAAACCTGCCTTGTACAGAAAAAGGACTGTCTGAGAAAAGGGTTTAATTCACAAAACCAGATAGTCAAATGAGGGAAGGTCCCTGCACTTGGAAAGTGTGCTTTTCATAAGTAGACATGTGCTCCAATTTTTCTTTAATATCTTCCTTTGCTGCACCAGTCATTAAATTACTCATTCTTCACTGACCAGTTCATCATAATTTTCATTCTTTCTTATTATCATGAAATAAAAATTTCTAAACTTCACCACTGTTGTGACTATTAGCATTAGGTGTTGAAGGAAGCCTAAATATTTAGCAGCATGAGCAGAAACAGGTTATGTGAGAAGATTTTCTAGTCAAAAACAGAAGTCAGGCAAGCAACCCTCCATCAGACTCCCTTACAGAGAGAAAGAACAATTGGCATAAACAACCTGCAATCCCCACTCTGTGACCTTTGGGAAACAAGTTCTTCTGTGCAATTAACAGTGGGATTAAATATTATTTCAGTCTCACCTTACAAATGTTGCACGTTCCAGTTCCCTTTTAGTAAGGAAGTTGCTGACATAATTAAGATTTCAAGTCCCAGAGTCCTTGGCACAGAATAATTTCATCACACATTCCTGACTGCTTCATTCCAGTGGCATTTCTTCTACCTTGGAAGACAAGTATTAAGCTAAAAGTTCAATTTCACAACTCAAAGTGCTTATTATTTGGGTTGTTTTTTTCCTCATTCATCTCCCACACTTTTCCCCTCCCCCCTGCCCTCTCAGCTGGAGACAACTCTAAAAGTAAATTAAGCAATGTCACAGCTTAGGTGTGAGTGCTGGAACATGACTTACTACATTCTGAAATAATTAGCACAGGTCCAAGTAAGAATGATTATATTGTAATAGTTAATCCAATGTAGTTATCAATAAGGAAGTGGGCAGAACCATCACACACAAAAGACTCCTTTACCATGAATAATGGGTCAAGAAATCATAAAATCATTAAGGCTGGAAAAGATCATTGAGTCCAAGCATTTACCTATTACTGCCAGGTCCACCACAAAACCATGTCCCTAAGAACCAGAGCTGCATATTTCTTGAACATTTCCAGGGTGGTGACTCCAACACTTCCCTGATTAGCCTGTACCAATGCTTGACAATCCCTTCTGTGAAGAATTTTTTTTTGCCAATATCCAATCTAAATCTCCCTTGGCACAGTTTGAAGCTATTTCCTCTCATCCTATTTTTTGTTACTTGGAAGGAGAGACCGACCTCCACGTGGCTACAACTTCTTTATAGGGAGTTGTAAAGAGCTAGAAGGTTCCCCCTGAGCCTCCTTTTTCCTTTTTCCCAGGCTGAGCCCCTCCAGTTCCTTCAGCTGCTCCTCATCAGACTTGTGCTCCAGACCCTTCCCCAGCTCCATTCCCTCCTCTGGACACGTTCCAGCCCCTGAATGTCCTTCCTGCAGGGATTTCTGTTACCTTCCCAACCCAAGCCACTAGAACTCACTTCTCAGTCACTCATAAGAGGAAAGAACTAGTGTAATATGGGAAAAATCAACCATCACACATCTGACCCAGGGCATAAAGGTCAATAAGCCTAGCCTAATTCTCCAGGAAGATAATGGAACAAATTTTGTACCTGCCATTTTGTAACCAGTAGAGTATTAAATATCAGCATGGATCCATCATGAACTGATCTTGCCAAAACAAACTCTCTTCAGTGAGTCACTCAGATGAGAAGATGTTGTGATGGCTTAAGTAACAAACTCAGGAGGTGCGGTTCAGATGAAAGTACTAAAACACAGCACATCCATGCAGCTGAACACACACATCCATGGATGCTCCTGGGCTGGGGAAGGAGACAGAGACCTCTGGCACCTCAGGGTCCTGGTGGATGACAAGATGTCCATGACCCAGGAGTGTACCCTGTGAACAAGAAGACCTGATGAGGCACATCTGGGGTTCTGTGTCCAGTTCCGGGCTCCTCTGGACAAGAGAGACATGGAGCTCCTGGAGTGCATCCAGTGCAGGGTGACAAAGATGAGGAAGGGCCTGGAGAGGCAGGAAAGGCTGAGGGAGCTGGGGCTGTTCAGCCCCAGAGGATCCCCAGCTGAGAGGGGCCCTCATCCCTGTGTGTCCCTGTGTGCAGGGAGGGCTCAGAGCAGGGCCCAGGCTCTGCTCCATGGGGCTCAGCAATGGCACCAGAGGAACGGGCAGGGACTGATCCCAGCAAGTTCCACTGGGCAGGAGGCAGAACTTCTTTCCTGTGCAGTGACCGAGCACTGAGCAGACTGTCCAGCGAGGGGGTGGAATATCTCACTGGAGATATTCTACAAACATCTGGAAACACAATCTTGTGCCATGTACTCTAAAACCACTGCTTTATGTGAGGCCCAGCTATTGATGTTTCTGGGCATGAGAAATATTTAGTGACTGACTGTGATACCAATGGGCCATGTTGCTATCAGCCGCTTCTGGCAGAAGACTTACAAGCCATTAAAATATACACTTCCTAACATATTGCAAGGCAGTTCTCAGTGTCTCTGATAGCTCCTGTCTTGACTGGGATCCCCACAGCAGAGCAGGCTTTCCTCTGGCACATCCTGTTCCTGCTTTCTTTCACCTTTCAAGGAGAAACCTGGATACCCTGCCTACCTTTAGCAAGGATCTAGAGCAAACAAGGAGATGCCATGGGAAGATCTGTGGAAAGGGATTATTTCCCATTCCTCCTTCTGACCTATTCCTGAGGGAACTCCTTGCAGAGAGCTGGCTGCTCTGGTACAGGGCCTGAATTATGTCCCACTTGATGGATCTCCTGGTTCATTGTGGAAAAGTACATAAGATAGGACAGGATAAATTCAGTTAGAGGGGACCTACCTAGTGCAACTTCCTGACCAAAGGTTAGTTTGGAATAAGTTCATCTCTAAGTGTAAAAATTGTCTCACTTGTGCAGTGGTTTAAGAGGAACATGGTGATGTGCAGAGTTCAGCCAAGGCAGTGTCCTGTCTCTTGCCATTACAAAGAGAATGTCCCTTAATGGCACTTGGAAAAATCTTGTGGTAGGCAGAACTGAGTTTGTTCTTTCTCCAGATTTGATGTCTTTTATAATGACCTTAAAAAAATGGGACTGTTGCACTTGAAATATTAATTGTCTGAGCAGTAAGGTGCTGCCTTTTCTACTTGTATGGAGATAATCCTTATTGATTTTCTCTGCAACATTTGGCACCAGATAAGCTTTTTTGACAAGTGTTATACAATGAAGAAATGAACATTGTACTGACTTCAACTGGGTCATTTTCAGATGGATTTTCTCACTTTATGTCACTGTCCATCTGCTCTGCTGTATCAGATTGCTGAACAGGTAAGAAAGAAAAAAAATTGAAGAAAATAGAAATAATCTATAGATAGTTTTGCAGGTTTGTAGTTTATAATTTTATCATTTTGTAGCTGGAAAAGACAGGTCTATACTCAGGAGATGCATGTTGAGATCACAGAGGGGCCTGAGAACATCTGTGCCCCAGCTGACACAAGAAATGATACAGAATCTGATGTTTTGCACCCTGAAATCCAGCTCTGGCACCCACAATCCTCTGGTGGCAACCAGGCTGTCCACACAGTGACTTACGTGAGAGGGAAGTGTCTCCAAATGAGATGTTAATTGCAACAAATGTCTGAGCAAAAAGTGACCTATTTCAATTTAATAAGAATCACAGTTTTGCTCCTCCCCCTCCCTCTGTGCTGGGGTGTACACAAGGGTTAAAGATTTCTCTGGGCATGGCAGAGTGCTCTCAGAAGCAGTTAGGACCACACATTTGGATTTAAGCAGCTGTATTTCTCCCTGAGCTGTCTGTAGGAATCCTTTAATCTCAGTTTCAGCCTGTCCACAAACCACCACTTGCTGTAATATGTTAATAAAAAACCCTCTTACTTTTCAGCTTAAAGTGTCAGGCATTGCCCATTTATTACTCTGCCTTTAATACACTTGGCCATAGCTTGCTGGAATTGTCATTTAGTATCAAGAAATTCCTTCAATTTTCCCATAAGTTTTGCTGTTAATGCTGTTCTGGCCTGACCATGGAAATGAAGATACCTGAGGTGGGTTACACAGCTTGGAAGAGGAAGATCATCCCCAGTGCCACCACCACATTTCCTCCTTAATTAATTGGTCTCACCTCCTAACCTGGCAGAAAATGATCCACAGCCTGGCTGATACTGAGACAGTCAGCCACAGAAATAAATAATTCAGGACAATTCAGGGCAAGAGGAAATGTCAAGTTGTGCCAGGATAGGTTTAGATTAGATATTAAGAAAAATTTCTTGACTGAAAGAGTGGTCAGACATTGGAACAGATTGCTCAGGGAAATGATGGCATCACAAAAAAAATTGAAGATGTGGGCTATGGTTTGGTGATGAATATGGAGCTCCTAGGATCAAGTGCAGCCTCAGGATGAGGGACAGACCTTGAGTCTTTGGTCGCACAAGAGTCACACCATTTCCACCAGTACCAAGAAGATGTTACCTTTCCCTCATGCACCCCTTTTCTCCCTCCTCACCAAATCTGCATCTGGTTGTGATAAGAAGAAACCAAGGCAGTTTTAGCTATCTTCAAGAAAAGTGTCCTTGTGCCTGATTAACTCTTGCTGACATAAACCAGGACACTAACCCAGCAGAAAAATATTCCTCTGGTTGGTTTTCTCTTCTAGGGGGTAGCTGCTCTTCTCTAATCACAGCATCAAAGCTAAAAGCAGAGCCTTAAGGAACTGGATGTTCTTGACTTCCCTGAACTGTTTAGCTGCTGGAATTAAACACCCACATTCACACAGAGGCACAACACTTCCTGAGGTAGGGGGAGCAGATAAACAAGTTTCTGGTTTAAATGTGCCTTAAGGTCTGCAGCTGCAATGCTTGAACAAAATAGAAAACAGGTCTAAAGGAGCACTCGTTAGATTAAACCCCTCTACAGAACTACTGCTAAGATTTTAGTGCTGAGGCAATACATTGCAGGGTCTGTCATGTGTTTATTTCCCAGCTTATCAGAGGAGGATGTCAAATGAAACGATAAGTAAAAGATAAGCTAGTGTGGGGCTGACAAGACCATGTTGTCAGGTTGCCTGAACAGTGACACAGCAACCTATTAACCAGCATCGTTAGCAAAATCAGGGACAGGAATTGCACATCTGATGGCACTTGTGAGGAGAAGCCACCATCTAATGAGTGCCATGGGTCTGTGCCATGTACTGCTGGCTACATCTGTGAAACAAGGTGGAGATAAAAGATAATGAATAATAAAGTGGGGTGTCATTAATCAGCTTCTCAGAAGGAGCTTATCTGTAGATAACATTTAATAATGCATTGCCCCAAGCAGCTCAATGTCTGAGCCTGATCTTATCCTTTGCATTAAGCATCTCCCCTGAGCCCCTGTGTCTTTGTTCACTTCATGAACTGCAGCATCAGACCTGCTTTGCTGGCAGTGGGTGGGAGCAAGAGGCTCATCCTGCCAGGGGTGATACACAATGCATAGGATGCCTTTCTGTTCAATTTAAGGAAATAACAGCAAATAACAAGGACATTTAGGCTAAACCATAACTGACAGCTGGCCCACCCATTACCAGTTAACATGAAACAAGATTGTACAGGTTGAGCACTGAAGGCTCTGCTTAACCAAGATGGACCACACAGCTGCTGGGTTCAACCAAAGCAAATGAGTTTCCCCATGAAAACCCCAGGAATATCAATATGAATGAGTGTATCAGCTCAGTTCTGAGGAAGCAACAGGCATGTTCAAAAGATAAAATAACAATTTTGCAGCATGCCTGAATATTCTACAGTTATAGAATACATGTGGTGTGTGCACTATTGTCCTTCCTAATGACCAGGAAACACATCAACAGCTGCAGTGCACACTCAAAACAGCCCTGAGGTCCAGGCAGGAACAGGAGATGTATGTACACATGTGTGCAGGTGTGCATGAGGTGGTTGTGAGTGCCTGAGCAGCTGAAGAAGCGTAGAAGTGTGATTTTGCATTGCTTCTCACAAAGGAAATAGAGCCCATTTCAACCATTCCTACAGAATGTGGAGACAGCACCAAACAGGCTCCAGAGGTAACACAATGATGAGAAGATGAATCATGTGTCCATTGCAGTCTAACACCTTTCCCATTTATTTCAGAGGATACCTATATGTTGAAATTCTTGGCATGTGTCTAGAGTTCCCCCATCTAGACACTGTTGATACATCACTGATGGCATTCTACAGTAGGACAAGCAAATGCTTTCTCTCTGGCATGACCTGAATATATTCTTAATTTCAGGCCTTTTTAATAGATTTTCCTCTGAAACCTTTCCATCCATCCTTTTTTTCATGTCTGTCTGTAGTGACAGGTTACAGAGTCAGAACAGGGGTCTGAGCACTGAAAAAGTTTTCTGTGCCTTTATAATCTCAGTTCTTGACACAATTTTGGCTTAGACCAAACAGCATTACCTTCCAGAAAAGCCTTGGCATGTTTGACAGGTTAATAATGCCAAGGCCCCTTCAGCATCTCTGAAGACACAGTTCAAGAAGCAGAGTTCAGTTCTACTGACCAGCCAGACCAGTGGCCCTAAGACCAAAAAAGTTATCACAGACAAATTTTACCATCCATATCCTTACACCTCTTCCCCAAACAATTGTTTTCCTCAACCTTATCCGGAAAGAGATACAGAATTGTGACTGACTTGATGCATATAATGCTTTAAGAAAAAAATTCTTGGTCATGTCAAGGCAGCCATTTACCTTATCTGCTCATCCAGCCTTTCTCAGGCATCTGCTGAAAGAAGAAAAGGTGAAATACAGACCTGAAGTACCTCCATTGCCTCCAAAAGCAGCATAAGGAGAATGGCTTTGAAGTAGAGCCCTGGTGAGGTGAATGCCACTCTAGCAATGTCAGCAACATGCTCTGGCAGGGACAGGCTTTCCTCACCATCTGCAGGTTCAAGGGACCTGTAGCTACAGTGAGATTGATTTTGATGGCAGCAGGCCTGGCTGGGGTGGAGCTGGAAGGTGATGGGTCTGCAGAGAAAAACAGTTCTGGATCAAAGGCCAGGAAGTGAATAGTGGAGATGCTGTCAGTTAAACACTGAGACATTTTCTGCAGTGGGTCAAAAGAAGTTTAAGAAGTACTTTAAGATAAGTGGTCACAAAAAGCTGCAGAGAATTGAAGTGACTGGCCCCATTAGATGAACCAGCTTCCCCACATTCAAATCCTGAAGGCACAGAGGTCATCTGCTGCACCACACATTCAAAGGAGATCCATATTCTTGTTCTCCCTTTGACTGCATTAAGAATGATGGATTTGGCCGGAGAAGACAGTGACTGATGAATTTGCTGGAGCACAGGGGAGAGGAGTCACCACACAACCAGGCAGCCAGTGTCACTTTTATATAACCATATAATGCAGAGCTATAACCAGCTGGGGGGGAA
>VZUA01069092.1:0-15703 GCA_013401035.1 Horornis vulcanius
GAAGCAGGAGGGAGCCCAAGGGTCATCCCCAAGGACCAGGAAGTGTTCATCCCTGTGCTGCCAAAGGAGAATGTCTGTGCACCCAGCTGGCCTCCAGACATGCCCAGCAGGGAAGCACTAACCCACAGACTCCACCTGAGTCCAGCTAAACCCTGTAACAACAGCAGTGCTTGCTTGGTGGGCATCAGGGATGGGCAGGGAAAGCAGGAGGGAGCAGGAGAACAGAGCCCACTTGAGGAACAAATGCATGGAGATGGTGCAAGACTCTCAGAGATTTCACCAGCAACATCTGCAACGAGGTTCTGGGGAGTTACCAACAGCCACCAGAAGCACAGGAAGGCTTTGCAGCCAAGTCACTCATCAGACAATGGCTTGGGACCCAAACATCCACTTCTGGTAGCAAAGTGTTGGGAAAATATTGCCCAGCTCTTCACACAAGGCCTTTTGTTGGCCGGTCAGCTTTGAAAACATTTCTGTTCTCCCCCAAGTGACAGCGCTGCCATGAAAAACAGGAAGAGACTGAATACAGCAATTTAAACAGTCAAACCCCATTTCCTGCCAAAAGGAAAAGAAAATACCAGCAAAAGGCAGAAGCCAGGAGGGAGTTGGGGACTGACACTTTGATTATCTTGGACAGATATTGGTGCTGCATATCTGGTAGAAGCTGCAGTGGTGGAGGTGACACCTTTTCATGGCAGGGACTTGAGTCTTTTAGGCTGGAAGGCAGATCAGCCTCAGGAGGAGGCCAGGATCTCCCAGGAGAGCAGCTTTGGGACGTGAGCAGCTCCTGAGCTGACAGCCAGGGCCACATGCCAGCAACATCCCAGGTTTGGGACTTCATTGCCAGCCAAAGTTCCAGCAGGATCCCTGCTCCTCTCTGTCTCCCAGCAGCTCTGACACCCTTTGGCTGCTTTGGGGTCGGTCTCCAGTACTCTCCTCTTCTTCATCCGTGCTTTTTGTCTCACAGCAGTTCACCTGCCTAGTACCCAAAGCAGAGGAGAAGGCTCCCCTGCCTCCTCTGCTGAGCATCCCAGGAATGGAACTCACACCAGGCTTCAAAACACACCCACTAATCTTATTTCATTGTAATGACAATCAACAAATCCCCCAATGATCAATTCCTGTACAAAAATGGCACCTCCATCCTCCTCTCAAACTGCCATTTTCCCACCTTTTTTTATTTTTTTTGTTAAAGAAATTCAGCATTTCCCAACAGTGCCATAGAACCACAGAATGGTTGGAAGGGACCTTAAAAGTCCATCTAGTCCAGCCTCCTCCCATGAGCAGGGATAACTTCAACAAGATCAGGCTGCTCAATTACAAAGTTTATGAAGGACATTGAAACCACAGCCTTCTTTAGCCAACATGAAGCTGTTTTTCTGCTTTAAGAAGCCTCTTTTTCCCCCTCCAGAACAGCCCTGCCTTTGCCAACACCCTGCACGTCCACAGAGCCAAAGGGTTTGAAGGTGCCCTCTGACTGTGTAAGTAGGGATGGCTTCAGTATCCAGGGAGGAGATTTAGATTCGACATGAGGAAAAGCTTCCTCACAGCACCGACAGGTTTTAGGGAGAGAGAGGAATCTCCATAGCCAGAGGTTAAGAACAGGTGAGACAAACATCTGTCAGAAGCGCTCTAAGTAGGGCAGAAGGGCAAATCAGATGACCTCATAAGAATCCTTTTTTCCCAGACTCATTTTTCTCTGATTATATGAATTTCTAAGCATTTGGGGTCAAGTGTACTGTTTAAATATAAGCTATTATCCTGCTTTTGCAGAGAGGTATTACCTGAGACCATTCATCACCTGAGTGAACATCACCAATTTGCAAATCAACGGTCCAGACATGAAAATCTATCATTTTTTTTTTTCTGATTTATGCTGAAGATGAATGAGAAGACAGATGTAACACAGGGATGGGAGAGGAATGAACACTGAGGATTCTGCATTCATCTCTGGACTTTCACCTTTCCCACTCTGGAAATTCTGCTACCACACTGCTGACATCTACAACAGGCACACAGAAGGGTTTTTTGTTTTGTCTTTACCTTTGCAAACCAGACTGGGAGAAGTCTCCAGGACATCTGGGGACCCAATACCTCCTGCTGAATACTGACCATGAGACAAAGTTTGTCCAGCCAAGGTCTTTCCTGACCTCAGCTCTCTCAGCTCCAGATGTAACCAAGCTGCCTGACCAGAGGAGCTACAGACTTTGCTGCTGGGGACCAGAGCACTGCTCCCCCACAGCCCTGGAATTAATTATGTGCACATTGCAGGTTAGGAGAGTTGTGCTGGGAATGGTCCCCAGGAGATTTTTCCAGTCCTGAAACAGCCTTGAGCAAGGACTACACCAAGGCAGGAGCAGAATTTTCCTGTCACGTGGATCCCCTCTGAGTCAGTTATTGCCCTGGTAGAAATATTAGAAAAATTGGAAGAATATTTGATGTTAAAAGCTAGACCTGATAGGCAAGGACAGTGAAGTGAACCCAGTCCTCAGTCCTACAGCTAATATCATAAAGAATCAAAGAATGTCTTGGGTTGGAAAAGATCTTAAAGATTATCTAGTCCCAAACTCTGCCATGGGCAGGGACACCTTCCACTGTCCCAGGTTGCTCCAAGCCCTGTCCTGCCTGGCCTTGGACACTTCCAGGGATCCAGGGACAGCCACAGCTGCTCTGGGCAAGCTGTTGCACTTCCTCACTACCCTCTGTGTAAAGAATTTCTCCCTAGCACCCAATCCAAGTCTCTCCTCTGTCCCTTTGGAATGCTCAGTGCTCAGCACATCAGCTGGACCTGTTCTCAAGCAGGATTTCAGCTGCCCAAGGCAGAGCAGCAAAGCTGAAGCTCAGTTCCAGCCTGGACCATAGGCAGGTTAAGCCTCTGTTTGCACCAGCAGAGAAACATTTGACATCCACCCAAACCCGGGGAAAGGCTCACTGATGGCTTTGTAATTGGTTTTAGAGCTGCCTCTAACACATGTGCTAAGTGGCAGAGCAGCAGTGCTGGGGCTTGGCTGGCAAGCAGGACATCAGCAGAGGAGACCAGGCTCTCACAGACACACATCCAGCCTCCAAAATACTTCACCAACCATCAAATATTTTCCAAGCTTAGCAGCTGGACTCTGCCACCCCTTTCAGCAGCCAAGTCACTAATACCTCTTCCCTCGGGCAGCACAGCTGAGCTCAGGCAGGACTTGCCAGCAGCTCTAAGTAGGCTCTTTTAAGGAGAGGACAGCCTACTTAGTCACACACTTCAGACTTCCTGCTTTTAATTCAAGCATCTCCAGGTTCTTTTGCAGTGCCTCTGATTCACACTGAAGGCGTACACTCATAAATATTCTCCAACACTTTTCCCCGCCGTGTCCTCTCTCCAACCTCTGCAGTCCTGTCCCTACTCAGTCTGACATCAGTTTTCTTGGTTTGGGACTCACCCCATGGGACACAAGAATGCTGTTGGCCTGTTTTGCTCCTGTCTAAAGCTACAGAAGGCAGGACTGAGAGGTTTCAAACCTCCTAATTGGAGAGGTCCAGCACTGCAAACGTTAGTGTGGAGCACAAGCAGAGCAAATATGCAAATGCATGGAGAGGCTTAAGAGCCCAGGAAAGAAACTCCAGTGGGAAGCTCCCAGCTTAAATCTAAAGGCAGCTCTTTGAATGTGCACAGGCCTTGCAGCTAAACAAAAAAATCAAAGCCAGATTTGGGCACAGCCTTTCTCCCTGTGCAACGCTCCACAGGGAGCTTTGCTGGTCTAGGCAGAAGAGATCCCAACTAAAATCAAGGACTTGTCCCTTCAGTGTGGGAGAATGAGAGCGGGGCAAGGTCAAGCAAGGACTCTGAGGGGTGTAAAGGGGAGTTAGGGCAGAGTAAAGCAGGATCAGTGTCCTTGCAATGAGGCTCCCATCCACATTCCTCGTGGCCCATCCTTGTCCCACCAAGGAGCATCAGAAGAACCCCCCAGCAAACAAGGCTTGGTCACAAAGGAGCAATCCCATATCCCAAGCACTGCCTGCCTGGAGATTACGGGGCAGGAAAGCACTCTGGCATTTCTCCCTATTCCCTTTGCTCAGATTCGAACTCGCCTCTCACTTGAAAGAGCTAATTAAGGATGGGAATCAAAGCCCGGGGAAGAGGCTCCTGCAGCCCCGGGTGCCGTGCCAGCTGTAATGCCCATGTCTGCGCCTGCTATCAAAGCCAGCCCTGTGCGCATTCCTGCCATGGCACTCGGAATAAACCGAGGCAATTTCTTCAGACCATTTGTAGGTCAGACAGACCAGCCTCTTCCCCAATCCTGCCCTTAAATCTTGCAGTGTTTAATCCTTGATCTGCAGCCAGGCCTTAATTTCTCAGTGCAGAGCTGGCTGGAGACCGGAAGGCGAGGGGCTTTGATGGTTAATGACCAGTGCTTCTCAGCCCTGGAAGAAATGAAGCCCTGGCTTCATAAAGTTCCCTGAATAAATCCTGCCCCATCTCCAGCCCAGGGAAACAAAATTACCCCAGCATAAACAGAAACCAGCACAAGCTGTAACATCTCTAGGCCCTCTTTCGGTTTAGGTTTGAGCTGAGAGTACACTTGGGTCTAAGTGATTTCACCCCTGTGATTTGCACCATGAAGTAACTACAACTGACATATTCCTCCTCAGTATTCCAAGGCCTCTTGGTTTAGCTCATCAGCAAACACAGCATGTCTGCTGATAGCTTCATCAACTTGTCCATGAGCTAATTGGGGCATGAACTGGTTAAACTGGGTGTTGTGGTGGGCTGGAGGCAGAGCCAGGACTGGGGCAAGGCAGTGTCAGTTCTTTGGTCTCTGCTTTAAGGATTGAGGAGGCTGGTTATCTGAAGACATGTTAACACGTGAGGAGGGCAAGGTGGGGTGCTCAGGGGCTCCACTTACCGCGCTGCTACAGGGAATGTCCTTGACCTTGAGCCAGGCCAGATCTAACGTCCCCTCTCCCCTGTAGCAGGACTGAAGCCTGTCCTTGATGCGGTCGTTGATGTTTTTCAGGACAAAGATGCAAAGAGCAGACTCATCCAAGGACTTCATCTTCCTTTTCTGCCCCTTGGAGAAGACTGTGAAGAGGATATCATCCTCGGGGCCAACGCCCAGAGACCTGGCCAGGATGGCTCCAGCCTTGGACAAGTAGGCAGCCTGGAGCAATCGATATTCCACCCCGTTCTTCTCACAGCCAATGGGCACCTCCACGTAGGAGTTAAAGGCCGTGTCCTCCTTACAAAGCCGCACCAGCTTGGAGGTATAAACCTGCTCCTTTGTGGTGGAGCCGGGCGGGGAGATCATCTCAGGCTGCAGAGTCAGGAAGTAGACAAAGTTCCCGCTGCTGAAGCCGTAGATGTAGTAGATATCGAAGTCAGGGATGATGGTAAAGGTGTCTGAGGGGATCTTGATCATAGAGGCCACAAACTCATCGTGAAAGACATAGGCAAACATCCCATCAGCCTCGGAGTTCTTGGTGAGCTTTCTGCTGGAGATGGTGGGGAAATACTCCGGTTTGCCGTCCACGGCCGTGGCGATGAACAGCTTGTCGTCCATGTTGCTGTAAGAAACAATGACTCCAAAAACAGAGCCACTCTCGTTCACCCCAGAGAGGTAATGCTCCTTCTTGTGGAAGGGCTCTCCGAGCTTGAAGAGGTCATCCAGCCTCAGGAGCTTGCAGATGCCCTGGTACAGGCTCCCACAGGCTATCAACCGATTCTCCTTGTAGTCTATGAGGAGCATTTTGTTTATGTTGTTGGTGGGCGTCAAGGGTTCATTGCAGGTTTGGACTATCCTGGGTGGATAACACTTGGGATTATCGTCATCAGGACCAGTCTCGTGGGTCACCAGGACCTTCAGGTCACTGGAGAGTTTGTAGATCCTGTTGACAGCCCCCAAGTAAATGTGCCCAGTTCTTTCGTCCACCACCAAGTGGTTGAAGTTTCCCTCTGCTTGCTCTCCGGTGAAGGTGATGAAGGGCCTCTTTGGATGGGGTGGCTGCTGTCTGCCAAGAGGTGACACAGTGGTGGACAGCAGGAGGTGAGAAACCAGGCAAGTCCATTTCCACATGGCCGGCGACATGATTAGAGAGGTTTGTATTCCCAAGGCAACAAGGATTAGAAGCTGTAAAACTCTTCAAAACACCAATTCCCTGGCAGATTCTGTCCTACAAGCAAAGAAAAAAGAAAACAAAAGTACATTACTATGGAGTATTCCTTCCTCCTCCCTCCTTCACAACCATGCCATCATCAGAGCGTATTTAATTGCTAATCCTCCCTTTCTCCACTCTGAGCTCTCTACTTAAAACCAGCACAAAGGGAGCCCTCCTGACAGAAAAGAAGCTGGGAGAAAAAGCAGAAATCACACAGCAGAGTAATAAATCAGCACCCTTTCCCTCTCCATTACACACACACGTGCCCCACGGTGCAGCATAAATACTGACTGGAAGTGCAGAAGGGTAATGTTAAAAACATCACCCAGCATTGCTGTTTACACTGCCAGCGTCAGCCCAGCTGTGTATTTGCTATCTGAGACACCAGAACTGGAGAAGGATTATTATTCTGCTCTTCTGGACCAGGCACTGAAGCCTAGAGAAGGTCAGGGATCTGCCTGCAGGGGTGGGGCCAGATGGATGCTGAGCTCTCCCACAGCCCTTGAAGTTTGCCGGGAAGGAGCCAGCTCTGGTGTGACATTAGCATCCTTTCAGGGAGATCTCAGTCCAGAATGGGCCTGTTTGAGCAGGAGCTCTGTGGCTTCCAGATCAAATCTGCCTCGTGCCAACCCAGCCTGGAGTGCAGAGCCAGGGGTTGTGGGGTGCCAGCTGTCACTGCCACATCTGCAAAGGGCTGGGAGCGAACGGAGCACTGGGTGTCCTCCCTCCCCTGGGCTCCCACCACAGACCACTCTTCACCCACTTTACACTCTCCACCTACTTGACAGCCAAGGGAATCTCATCTAAAGCAGATCCAGCTCTCCTGGGAATCTCAGGTGGCTGAGGAGAAAGGGGTTGCTTATCTACCAGTAGTGATAAAGCCTAAAGCACCGTGAAGTGGGAAAAAGAACCAAGGACCAGCCTGGTGCCTTTCCAAAGAGGGGGAAGAGGCTTTCCTTGCACCACTCAATCCCTTAAAATCTCCCAGGTTTTAACCATGGTGATGGGAGCAGTATGGGGTTCAAACATTTGGTGGGCACATCACCAAGCCCCATGGAAACACCTCTTCCTACTCAACACATCCATCTGCTCCCTTTTCCTTCACTTTTTTGGTTGCTTCTGTACCAAGAACAGCTTTACCCCTTTATGAGCATGTGGGAAATGGAGTTCTACCAGCCCAGGCCTCACAAGCTGAGCTCCTCAATGAGTGCTGACTACACAAACCTGTTGGCCAGGCCCTTCATCCCTCTGTCATCCAGATCAGAACTTCACAGAGCTGTTCTTGATTTTAAAAAGGACACAAGCCAAACACAGCTCCACTCCTGCAGTGTCCCAACCCCTCTGTCACACAGTGACTTTGCTGAAATCAGGGGTGTAACCAGTGATGACAGCCAGGCTCACACAAGTAGGAGGCAAGGAAAAAAAATCCCAGTTTGCAGATCCCAGCAGGGAGGAAGATGTGACAGTGACACAGGTCTGGATGCGCAGCTTTGTCAGATCCATGCAGCTCTGCCAACACCAGCGGAACTGAAAAAATTACCTCAAAAAATAACATGGAGAATAAATCCAACATTCTTTTGACCCACACGCTGATTAGATCTGATAGTGGAAAGGGTAAGTCTGGGCTTGCAGAGCAGCCACCACTTTCATGCCACCCCAAATATTTCAAAATTCTCGCACAGCAGCCAGGATTTCCAAGCTGTTGTAGGATCACCTTCACCTCCTGCTGCCCTCTCTGCCGCGGCAGCCGCAGGCGGTGGATGCATGACGGACAAAGGTCAGCCCACATTTACTTTAGTCATGTTTACCCTGTTCTGCTTTGCCTCTCTGGTCAAGCAAATATTTAATAAAAGGCAGCTTATAGTGCAGAGTTTGCAGGACTGCCTCTGCAGGGATAGGCAGGCTGGTCACGTAGGCTGTTAATAACCTTTATTATGATGGATAGAGCAGTGATGGGATGAGCTCTCCCCACACAACCATTCCTCTTTCAAAAAGAGCCCATCCTTGAGGGAGCAGCAGAAGAGGGAAGCTGTCCCTGTTTGAGTCCTGTGTTCAGAAACATCACGTGGCGACCCTGAACACCGGCTCCCGTCACTGATGAGTTATGATCCACATTTCTAACAGACACTGGTTTGGTCAGGAGCTAGGCAGATCTAGGAAGAAATTATTCTTTTCAAGTACTAAAAAGGTATCTGTTTTACCCCTATATTTTACTGTATTTTGCTCTGCAGAGTCAGCGGAGCTGCAGGGAAGGGAAATGGGAACTGCAAGCCCGAGACTGAAGAGGTACTGAGCAGCCCCTCTCTCCAAGAGAGGCCCTCTGCCCAAAATTCATCACAGCACCTGCAAAAATGGGATAAAATCTGCCCATTCAAGCAAGCAGCCAACACAAAATGAGAAGAGACAGACTCCAGACATAAATTCTTCGAGGTCCTTGAAGGTGAGAATTGATTTGAAGTCGGACTATCACTCGTAGGGGAAGGGAAT
The DNA here is from genome assembly GCA_013401035.1 of Horornis vulcanius. Lineage (NCBI taxonomy): Eukaryota > Metazoa > Chordata > Aves > Passeriformes > Scotocercidae > Horornis > Horornis vulcanius. The sequence goes on from VZUA01069092.1 coordinate 8,626, forward strand.
GGTGAGGAGAACCTTGCTAGATCCCTTCCAAGCCAAACCATCCTGTGATTCCTCCAGGAAAAGACAATAAATTTGACCTGGAACCCAGAGAGCCTCCAGTGAGAAACTCCAGGAAGGCTTTACAGCAGGGCAAAGGCATTGTCCAAAACACTGAACCTCACAGGAGAGGAAGTTCACCTGCAGAGGAAGGAGCATCAGCAGTCTGAGAACACCAGGAATGCAGAGGAGCAGCCTTGTGGGACAAAGCAGGGAGGGCAGGAGCCTGGGGCTGTTTTGGCATCTTCCAGAAGCAATCTGAGTGACCCTAGGAGCAGGATTTTCTCTCTGCTTGCTGCTGGCACCCTCTCCTCTCCCATCTGCTCCTCCTGTTCACCCTGTACCCTCTGTCCTGCAGCCCCAATCAGCCTCTGAGGGCTATAATTTATAATTTGGCTTAATTAATAAATAACAGCAGAGGTCAGGGGCAAGGAGGCCTGGATGTTTAGCCTGCAGAATAGAGCAGGGTTGGTACCACCCCTTAGAGGATGCACCAAGCAGAAGGGGGCTGTGGATGGGTTTTGTTTTTCCCTGTGTCTGGATGGCAGGAATCACAGCAGCTGGGAAGGCAATAACACAGTGCCATGGACATGCAGAGTCTACAAGAGAGTAATTATACTCTAAAAACAAAGCAAATAAATGAAAGGCCACAGCCAGCAAGGGCTGGACTTTGGCTCTGAGCTGGCTGTTTCCAAAATAAACCCAAACTGCCTTTTCCACTGGGGATGTGGCCAGCAGTGATGCCATGAGACACCACAGGGCTCCTGTGTGAGATCATCCCTCGACGTGGCTCCTGCCACAGCAGCACCTCCAAGGTCCCTGGGAAGGCCAGAGAGCAAATCCAGCTGTGTCAGACAGGGTTTCATCCATGGTAGAGGAAGGTCTCAGACTCAGCACTCACAGGAGGTCTCACACCACTGTCCTGCCTGTGGAATCACAACTTTATGGCTTGCAAACAACACATTCCCCAGAAGATGTCTTGAATTCCCAGGGTTTGTTTTAAGTACTGATTTCCTGCTGGAGAACAGCAAATTATGGTGCTGCCCCACAGTCCTCTTGCCTTTTTTTTTTTTTTTTTTCTGTTATTGAGCTTTTCCAGCAAAGGTTTGAGACCACTGAGTTAAAGGTTGTAGTTTAGTTCTGTCCAGGGATCTCCAGGACACAATCCCAAGACTGCAGAACATGAAAGTCTGTGGTAAATACCAAGTTTGGATGTGAAAGAGTCTCAGAGGAAGAAACATTCCAAACGTCTTTTAACTCTGATTATTAGATGAGAAAGTTAGGGAATGATGAATACATCCTCAAAATGCAGCAGCGTTCAAGGGGACAAAGTCAAGGATGAGTTATGCCTGAGGAAGTCGGAATAAATCAGGAATAAAGAGGACACAAAGGACTGATCTGTCAATTGAGAGAGAAGGAAAGACTTGGGAGGAAGTGTACAGGGAGAGGGGAAAGAGAGAGCCGGGTTTGATTGACAATCTCACAGAATCTGTGGTCACGTCCCTGTACTGGAGTCTGGGACAAATCCACCCCACTCCAGTGACAGCTCCTGAAAGGAACACGTCACTGGGTGAACACCAGAGAACAACATTTCCCTCACACACGCACAGAGCCCTGCTGCCACCAAAGGTGTTAGACAGAGCCACGTCACCGGGTCCCCTGCCACGGCCACATGTGGCAGCAGGGACACCACAAGGTCAGCAGGAAGAAAGCCATAGAAGCAATCCCACCCTGGGTTCAGCTCACAGCAAAAACACACGTTAATGCCCTGAGTACAACCAAAATGAGCCGAGAAACAGCCCTGGGAGGGAGGGAGGGAGGGAAAACTCAGCAAATCCTCATGGACAGTGGGTCTGGCAGCACCCCAGGGTCCCAGCAGACAGACACAGTGAGGGAGGGAACACCCAGGGCTCCTGGGCAGTGCCAGGGTGGTTAATGGAGCCCAGCTAATCAGGCAGCACGCTCCTGTGTTTGCTTTTCCTGCACTCAGGCTATTCATTCCTGGGATGCAGGAGGCTGGGCAGAGATGCTGACGAGGCAGACGCCCAGCGCCCGAGCCAGCACGGAGCAATTCAGCACCAAGTGCAGCTACACAATCCCTTTAATCTCATCTAAAGACTTTTTTTCATGGTTTCCTTTAATAAACCCTGATTACCATGGATAGAAGCTTTTCTTTGGGAGCCAACATGGCAAGAAAGCCCTTCCAGTGACATTGTCAACACTTCCCCAACAAAGGCCGGATTCTAACTCTGGCTAAATCCTTTCTCCCTGAACTTACAACCTGTCCAAGATGAAGGAAAGTCTCACTTTGGGGACACCCCACACCAGAGCAGCTTTACTTCGGGGCTCACCAAAGAGAACAGATCCCTACACAAGCTGCAGCTTGTCCCAAATAAAGAGATTAATTTCAGGAGTGGATTGTTTGCAAGGGAATTAAGAGACAGGGACAGCACAGCCTTCCCTCATCACACAGATTATTCCTCTCAGGCCCTCAGATGCTGCCCATCACCTTGTTACCTGTGTCTGTGCCAGAAGAGCATTAAGTGATGGGATTAACACGTGCTACAAGTGGCACTTTCTTCCTTTTTTTCCCAGCTCTTCCCATGTGATAAAACTGCATGTGGATGTTGTTTCTGCCTGCATTTCAAGCTTGGTTTTCCTACCAGCGAAAGCAGGTCAGAGCTGTGCTCCTCTGTGCTTGGAAGGGAGAGCAGAGAGGTTTGTAATGATTTCTCAGCTCCTCCAGGAATTTGCTACAGAGACTCAAATGAAAGAACACAAATATTCAGCGTCACAGACACGAGAATGGAGATTTGAGGTCATGGAAGGAACCTACAAATCCAAAGACCGGAGTTAAACTCTCTTTTCTGGGGCAGACAGGGATGTGAGTCCCCAAGGCCGGGTGTTATGGAACCCTGGAACATCCTGAACTGGAAGGGACCCAACCTTCCAACAATGTGAAACAGGTAAGAGTATTCCCCAGCCTCCTGAAAGTATCCTGAGGGCAAATCTTTGAAAGTTATTCCTTACCACAGTAACTGGGGAAATGTAAACCCCCCAACAAGAGCACACAATGTCACTGATTTCAAGCAAACCATGTCACAGCAGTGCCCAACTTGGCTGATCCCTCCTTGTGTGTGTGAGACCATAGAGGGCCAGGGCACTGAGAAAAGGGAAATATTGCCAAAAGCCAGAGTGTCAGGTGGACTTCTGTCTCAAAGTCTCATTCCTGTCCCCAGCAAAGGCATCACAGAGAGCTGGCAGTTCTCCCCAGCACTGAGAGTTTCTGTCTTTCACTGAGGTGCAGCTCTCATGGGGTTGGCAGCGCCAAATTGGCCCAAAAAAATAAAATTTTATGGAACGTTCCTTTGGCCAGTTTGGGTCAGCTGTGTGCTTTCCCAGTTCCTGGTGCAGCTCTAGTCTTTTCCCTGTCAGGGCATGAGAAGCTGAAAAGTCCTGGAGTCAGTTTAAACCCTACTTAGCAGCAACTAAAACCATCAGTGTGTTATCACCACGATTCTCATGCCAAATCCAAAACACGGCATCCCAGGAAGAAAATTAACTTTACTTCAGTGGAAACCAGAACAGCAATTCACTGGGAAAGAGACCCTGATGAGCTCTAGACATGAAGAGGAATAAACACAGCCTCTGCCCCTAAAGGAGTGATGAATATTGAAAAGAAAATGAACTGGGTTTCATCCCAGCAGGTCTCCCCAGCTCGTGTATCCATTCCAGCATTTTAGGACAGCCTTGAGGAAAACGGCATTTCCTTCCTCAGAAGCTCAGCTTGTGCTCACACATTCCCTTCGAGGCTTTGGGGGCACTGAAAAAGCCCCAATGAAATCTGAATTTGCTGGGTCTGGTTCAGATGGGAGCCCTAACACAGCAAGGAAGGGTCTGTGACCCGGCTTTCCCCAGGAGCTGCCAGGCAGCTGTTTTGTTTCCCTGTTGGCTGAAGCTGTTTTCAGCAGAGTTTGTGTAGCTCTGCATGCCAGTGGGTGGATGTTTCCCCCTGCCTGGCAATTTTGGGAAGATCTGTGAGACACAAGTCCTCTCTCTCAGGCTAAAGCCTCACAATTAACACTGTGAGTATCCACCAGGAGCCAAATCTCGCTGTTCTTCAGCTGCCTCCTGAAAGATTGGAGGGAGAGTCCCTCTGCATTCACAGGGACTTTGTGACCACTGGCTGCTTCACTCTCCAGGTCTCTGTGAGATAAAACACAAGACTTGAAGGAGAAAACCAAAACCTTCATCAGCTGGTGGTGGGAGCACTGAGATCTATATTTGGAGGTGGGGGAAGCACTGGCAAAGAAGCCAGCAGAGAATCCCCAGACTTTGAAGTCTGAGGTTTTGCTCAAACAAATTCAAAACACAGCAGAGCAGTCTGAGGGAAAAAGTAAAAGCAACAGGAAAATCAGAGATGATACCAAGATCAGGGAATCCCAGAATGGTTTGGGNTAGGCCAGGGTGCTCAATGCCTGGATGGGGATGGGAAATAAGGTTTGGAAATAAAGCTTCGGAGAGATGCAGAGCAGCAGGTTTGCTGCACAGGATCAGGCACTCTGCAAACCAGATGGGCATCAGTTACCAGTGACCAGCACTTGCTGGCTCGCTGCAAATGTGAAACTTCTCCCAAATGAAGAGTTTGCAAGCAGCCAGGCCAATGTGATGAATGCAGGGACAGCTGTGTGCTCCTGGAGAGGCAGGATCCCCGAGGGAAGGGCCATCAATCCTGCAACTGCACCAAACCTCACAGGAAATGGGCTGGACACGCAGCAGGAGTGGGAACATAAAGAAAATGCTGTTAGCAGTGCTGTATTGCTGGGAGGGAAGAGTCAGAGGTGTGATAATTTCTCTTCAGTGATGCAGGGTTTTGCAGCAGAGGCGAGAACAGAGCCTCTTTTTGTGCTTTACTCAGCACAAAATTTCCTCCTTTCATTTATGGCAGGTATCCAGCCCCTTTTGGAGCAGCAGCCACCAGCTCTGGATGGGGCCAGGGAAAAGATCTGACACAGCAAATTCTTCATCCTCAGCTTCTCATGTGAGTGGCTAAAGGCAGCAGATGAGCAAAGCCCATAAAACAGGGATGGCTGGGCCATCCCAAATCCCAGCCAGATCTCCAGACCAGCACACCCCTGGGAATCAGCAGTGCTGATGGGCATTTGCTCTCCCAACCCTAAAAAAAGCTGCACTTTATTTCAAGCATTAGCAGAACTTTGATATTGACTGGAGATTCTGAAAGAGAAATTATTGGACACCTCCTTGGGTTTTTTTTTCTCTGCCCTTCCTAACTCTGACCAAATTCCTAAATGCTTCTGGGTGGGTTTTTAGGCAGCCTGAACCTTCTGGGCAGACATGTGCTGTTCGTTTTATCACTCTGCCTTCTTCTTGACAGCTCTTCCACCAACTGCTCCCTGTCTTTCAGCCCTCCAGCAGGTCAGATGAGGTCAGGGGAATCTTTTTCCCTCTTCCTGTAGCACCCAGGGCAGCCAGGTCCCAATCTGGTCGTTCAAAACTTACACGTGTCAGCTGAAGTAATCTATTCCTGCTGCCTCCAAGGGCTTGGAAAGAGCTCTTGAAGGGGTGTCAGAAGGATAAAATGTCCATATTTCTGCCCCAAAACTCACCAGTCCCAAATTCCAGGCATCTTCTGCAGATATGAGATAGCAACAGAGTGTGACATCTTCTTTACAAATAATACAGCACCAAATAGGCATTTTTTTTAACTAATACTAATCTCCTGTGTGTTTTTCTTGGCTTTCCCTTACAAATACCATAAAAACTGCATTACAGTTGTTTATAATTTTTAACCATTCTGGCATAAGATTACTTTTTGTGATGGTCGAAATGAACCAAGGCACAGTGCAGCTGCTGCATTCAGAGCAAGATGCTCCCTGAGAAGAAACACCAAAGGCCAGACCAAACAAGATCTTTCCTCTTCAGACACTTCCCCTCAGAGCATTTTGGTTAAAAAAACAACTTCTGTCCCCACTTGACTTGGATGCTTTGAGCAGGCTGAAGGGCAGCTGAGCTGCTCCTGAGCCAAAAGGCAGGGACAGGACTGACGGAGAGCCCCACGTTTGCCCAAGCAGAGACTTCCAGCTGAGACCCAATTTCCAGCCCAGCAGCAGCACTGGGGAAGGACTCTGTGTGCTGAGAGCTGTAATGAGGCACTGTGGACACAAGCCCTGATAAGCTGCAGCTTTGGGAGCATTTCAAGGGAAAAGAAAAAAAAAATAAAAAGCAGTCTGACATCTATCCCACCACGGTCCTGTGATGTCCCAATTTGCAGGTGACACAGGAAGACCACAAAAGCAGAGAATCAGCAGCAAAACTCAACTCCCCCTTCCAGAAATAAAAAACATGGATAAAGTATTATTAATTTGCTGTTAATTTTCTCTTCCAGTGACTTTGTCACCACAAGCCCAGCTACTGTCAACACATCCAAAGGCCGATGGAAAGTTATTCTTAGAGCCCATCCTGGCTGTTTGCTGCAGGATAACTAATCCCAAATCATGCCTGAGAGTTCTTGAGCTGCTGCTGAGCTGCACAGGACACCTATGGCCAGGATCAGAGGCAGGCAGGAGACAGAACAGTGCTCACATGGGTGAGGAGATAATCACATGCTCTGTTTGTTAACAAGCAGATTAGAAAGGAGCTGATGTACACACACACACACACACACAGACTGTGTTTGCAGGGAGATACACAACTCCAAACTGCACAGACACATTTATTTTTGCACCAAAATGATGCAATTCCCGTGCAGGGCACTGTGTGCATGCATAATTCCAGTGAGCATCAGCAGCAACACCTACAGCTCAGGTTGTCTGACATGTTCTGTGCCAAGGCTCACTTTTAAGGTCCTCATTACTTTGACAGACCTGAACCACTCAGGGAACAATTTCCCGAGCTCAGTGTCTGCCTCAGGCTACCAGTGCCGTGGAAAGTTTCATTCAGAATGACTTGGGCAATGCTGAGAACTAAATTAGGGGAAAAAGTTTTTGCAAGTCACTGATTTTAACTTTTTTTTTTTTTTTTT
>VZUA01069106.1:274-10423 GCA_013401035.1 Horornis vulcanius
GGAAAGCATTTAGGTGTTCAAAGAAAGTCTGGAGTTTGGTGTATAATACATAGCCCAGATATTGCCTTTAAAGAAGCAACTGTAATAGTCCCTAAATATCCAGAAATCCAGAGCAATTTTTCCTTCCCACTCCATGATCATACTAGAAAAGACAAATAGTTGGCTTAAATTACGTATAGGAAATAAATATCAGTTTTCTGAAATGGAGATATTAAAAGGTTGCAGAAAATTTTCAGGCAGGCTCTTAGTTCTTGCACTCTGGAGGTCTTTCAAACAGGTTAGAACCAGTCTAAGGACTTAAAGTCTGGGGATTGTTTGACAGAAGTGATAGACTGAAAATACAAGAGACTTGGAAGCAAACACCATTAGCTCATCTTTAATGTATCTGAGAATGGGGAGTTGGGTGCAGGTTAGGGGAAAGTTGTAGCATGATCTCACCCATGTGATTGGAAAATGCTTTTTCTAGCAGAGGGAGCTGTAAGCAAGGCGAGATTTTTCTCACTAGGGTGAGGGAAAGCTGTCTAAGGAGTTAGCACAAATGAGTGATCCAACTGTATGTGGTTGCTATGTTTTGTTTTGGGATACCTGCATTAGCATAAAGATCTACAAAATTTATGTCTCTACAAGTCAACTCCACATCAAACTTATTTCTGGGCACCATCATTTGTGCCGTTTATTTCAAAAATATTGAAACTCAGAGAAATTCTCAGCATGGATTAAGCAGTAGGTCAGACTAAATGATCAGAATTATTGCTTCTGGCATTAAAATTAATAAATTCTGAAGCATATGAATATTTTGTCAATGTACTAAATGAGCCCAATATCCTAGTTCACAAGGAGCAAATGCAAATATGTGATTGATGCATAGGGCTGAGTCTCCCATACTGCAGTTTAAATGTATAGCAAGTACACCAGTACAATATATGTGAAAAACAGTGTTAAAGCACATACATTTGTTTCTTAAATTTCAATTATTCCTCTCCCTGATTATTACGTTTTACAGGCAAAACTTGTGAGTTAAGCATGCACCTAATAGAACAAAAGATCATGAACATTACAAAAAGCAAGAGAAACACTTCTTTATTCTTCAAAAATATGATTTGTCAAAGTATGAAGTTCTGCATAACCAGGACATTTTTCTCAAATGTCTTGGATATGTATATGTTTCTAAGCTGGGGTTTTGTCATTTGCTACTGAAAGTGAGATTCATCTCACCCTAATGTTATAGCTCTACTGCAAACCTGCATACACTCAATCAGTTCTGCACACTGTCCTTGTAGTCTGAGAGGAATGGGCACTGCTAGATCATGATTCGTATCCTCCTCCTTCATATATCTAAACTAGGTCAAGACAAATTAATACCTAGAAAGGCCCATTTCTCTGTGTTGATTATAAGAGGAGTCTTGCCTGGCTGGCTGAAACATAGATGTCTACACTGCAGTCATGGGTGTTCTCTTCAATGACTGAGTTGTTAACGGGAGAAGAAAGTGAAAAAGCAGGATCTAACATAGCTTTATTACAGTTTTCTGAGTATTAGCAATCTCTGAAGATAATGAGCTTTTATTTTTTCTTGCCACATTCGCTATTGTTATCTTTATAGATCTATTGGGATATTGAGCAGTGAAGAGAAAGCATGTGCTAAGTGGATTCAGAATCTGCAAGTAATATGCAAACTACCAATATCTTGCTAACAGAGATAAAAGAGCAGGATCTCAAACTGTGTGGGAAAGCCATAAAGTATGTTAATGAGCATTTTTGGTCTATGTGGATTGACGTATCAAAAGCAAATATAAAACGAGAAGATGAGTTAGAATAGAATGTTAAAAGTTAAGACAAAAGAGTATGATGTAGTCTCTAAAAGGAAATCTCTGAATTCACTGAGGTGTTAGTTCTAATAATTATGTTTAAACATACACAAATCTAATACTTACAATTATTGTATTATCTTGATATGTTTGATATATCATGGTCATGATACACATGTAACTTTAAAAATTCATCTTTAATAATGCCAGATAACTATGTTGTGGAATAATATTTGAAGACCATACAGAGAAGATACACGGAAATGCAAAATATATGAAAACAGGGAACAAATAGAAGGACAAAGATAAAGCATAAGTACTAAAACATTATCATAATAATCCCATCATAATAAATAACACAGAATCACTAAGAAGACAGAAAAGGTTTGAAAAAGCATAGTAATAAACCACACCTGATTCACAATTGGTATCAGGTAGGAAAAAAGTAAAAGCAACTATAGAGAAAAAAAAAAAAAAAGATAAGAGCAACAAAAAGGAAACAAAAAGGTTTGAATTACCTTTAAATTAAAGGTAATTAAAACAATTTACTACATTGCACAGTGCAATAATTATCATCTATTTGAAATAAGTTATATAATTATAGAATCATTGAAGTTGGAAAGGAAAAGATCTTTAACACCATCAAGTCCAGCCATTAACCTAACACTAGCAAATATCCCCCTACCATGATCTTAAGTGCACATTTTAAACATCTCCAGGGATTTTGACACAACTTCCCAGGGCTGCTGTTCCAGTGTTTGACAACCCCTTGCAGGAAAGGAATTTTTTTCTGAAATCCAATCTAAACCTGCTTTGGCTCATCTTAAAAGCACTTCCTCTTGTCCTGTCACTAGTTGCCTGGAAGGAGATAGTAACACCCATCTTGCTCAAACCTCCTTTCAAGTAGTTGTAGAGAGCAACCTCTTCCCTTGAGCCTCCTTTTCTCCAGGCTGAACACCCCCAGTGCCTTCAGCTGCTCCTTGTAAGACCCTTCACCAGCTCCTCACCAGCCCAGGGCCCACTTCTCTGGTCCTGCTGGTCACACTGTTATTCATACAGCACAGGTGCCACTGGCCTTCTTGGCCACCTGGGCACACCTGGCCCATGTTCATCTGCTGTCACCAGCACCCTCAGGTCCTTTTTCACTGGGCAGCTTTCCAGGCACTCTGTACCAGCCTGCAGTGGCACTGCAGGAGTTGTTGTGACCCAAGTGCAGGACCCAGCACTTGGCTCTGTTGAACCTCAAACAACTGACCTTGGCCCATGAATCCAGCCTGTCCAGATCCCTCTGCAGATCCTTCCCACTCTCCAGCATATCAACACTCCAGCCCAAATTGGTGTCATCTGTGAACTGCCTGCAAGTGCTCTCAATCTCCTCATCCAGATCTCAGACAGACAGTAAACACCACTGGCCCCAATACTGGGCTCAGCAGACCACTAACCACTTCCTCCTGGGTTGCAGGGGGTCTTTTCTGCCTGTATTAATTTCAACTCATGAGTTATATTTTTTTCCAATCCCCTACTCCATTACACTCTATGGGAGGGAACAAGTGTGGTGTTTAGGAACTAATAAAGAATATAGTCTTTAATAAGGAGCATGACCACTTCTAACAGGGGATATGAGACATTATACAAAAAGGGGGAAAAGGGAAAATTAAAATCAGTTTTAAACGATAATGCAGAGTGATAAAAATATAACTCTTGAGCTTCCCATTGTGAAAACTTGAAATTGAGAACCAATAAGCAGAGTAGTCTGCAGTTTCTATTTCTTGTTTGGAAAAGTAATCAATACAAAACATTTGTCCTTAAAATGTCATCATAGATATTACTGGAAATACCTATTAGAACAATTCTGTATGACCCAATTGAGTCACAGAGTGCTCTCTTATCTCAGTGTTCTGCTTCAGGAATATGTCAGGTTCCAAACCTGATTCTGCACAGAAATTCATAGAAAACATAGACTTATCCCTTCACTTATTTTAATTAATCTCTATTAATATAAAAATCATAAAACATGTCTAATAAATCAAAATAGTAGTAGTTAATATAAAATTCTCAAAGTAACCTAAATATCAGACTTATTCCAACATATTAAAATTATTATGTCATTCAAGTGTTTCATTATCATTGAGAAGACAACAACCTTATTTCACTATCAGCCGTAAAAGTGATTGAATGTTGTCAGTCTCAATTCTGAACAGTATCTATTTTTAGCATTTCCAGCAAAATGTCTAGCTGCATGAAGGTCATATCACTGCCAAGTTTAAACCAGTGCCAGATTAGGCAGCCTGACCAAATTATAGCTCCTCACATTATGCAGGTCCTATGTTATACCCAGGAAGAGATTTTACCTGATTGTAGAATTCTTCCTGGCTTGAAAATCTACAAATCTAATATAATACTTCATCTCTTCCCTGTCAGACTAGAGTTTCAATAAAACATCCCAATACAAACATCCCAAGGTGACACAGATTGCTACATTTCAAATTCACATGACAAATTTAGGTGAAAACACCATGAGCTCTCACGATTAAGTGTACAACTTCCAACCCATGAAATATATGCATGTGTGATCTTTTAGACAGCAAAGTTGTTTACCCAGGGGCTGTTTTAAGTATTTGAGGGACTATTCTGTCAGCACTGTTTTCAGATAAATTCTATAACAAATAAAAATTCTCATGCATACTCCTATCACCAATCACTTGCTACATTAAGTCAAGAATGTCACTTGCATAGTTATCCTGTTAAGAGGGGAAACAAGCCAGAAACAACACTCACCAGTATGGTTGTTATGACAAGGGGTTATTAGTAATATTACACTCCGGTTTCACTGATTTTGTTTTTAAGGGGGGAGTTCTCTGGCTTTAGATGGTTTAGTTTTGTACAGCTGTCAAATATTAGATGTTTAATTCTCATGGATTTTTGTTGATATCAGTGTTCATAGAGGCTCCTCAAGACTGAATGGGGCACCAGGGAATGCCCTTTCTCAGATGTGCTCTCACAGCTTGAATTTTATAGGCTCTGTCATAGACATTGTATTCAGAGACCTTAAATTTCTCCTGTTCTTTCCATTTTTGGCGGCAGAGATTTAAGAAGGAGCTCTTCTCATAGAGTGTAAGTTCATATTCATGACCAAATGAGTTCTGTTGTCCTTGTGTAAAAGATAAAAATTCCCCAGTCCAATAAGTAGGGGCTTGGAAATTCCACAAATCCAAACATAAATCCAGTAAGTGACCTGGATGTAGTAAGTACCTAGCCATAAGATGATTTTTAAAATATAGTAACAGAAAACTTGAAATAAAATTATCAAGTTACTCAGTTTCTTTGAGAGGAATAGTTCCTGCTTTGCACTTACTTTAGAGCTACTTTTTTATTGGAATATTTGGTATCTCAGCTTCGTGTTTCAAAAACAAAGCTAAAATCTGCCAGAAGGTTTGGATTTTAATGAGATCAAAATTAATTTTTTTTTCTTCCTAAGAGTCAGAAATTGGATTGACAACTTTGATATGTAGACTTATCTACCTGATGGTAAAAGGTACATGTTGGAATTCTTATTATGATTTTGTGTAAAAAGATTATAGTATTTGGTTAATCTGCCACTTTTATGTGTGCAAAACAGAAACAAGTCAAATTATCCAAAGTTATACAGTATTTAATATAGCAGTGAATTATATCAGAATTTGTAAGAATCAAAATAGGACATCCCCATCCCACTTACTGTAAAAATCCAAAGAGATGATACCAGCTAAGCCCATTGCTCTTAAAAGTCTAAAATCCTAATTGTTCTATTTAGTAGGGAGGTAAATTCCAAATATGGTTAATTTCTTTTTTATTACTTTTTAATCTGATGAATAACTTTTCATTTTTATAAAGCCTACTAGATGGTTGATCTAATTTAAAGCTTATAAATTTCACAGTTAAATACAATGTAATTACACTATATAAGTCTAATAGACTGGTGATCTTCTTTAGAGATTCAAAGGGTTGTTCAGTTCAGCACTCTGTGGATGATTAACTTTCAGTGGTTGTCTGGTCTAAAATTGTGAATTGTTTAATACAAAGTTGCCATATGGATCACCAGACTTAATAGGCAGTAAAGCAGCTGATTTACCAACACCTCTTTAAAGGAGAACAAAAATTATGACACTTTAATGAAAGTTTGAATTTTTTCTTTATGGTAAAATCTGCAGCTCCTATTCAAAGAAACAGATAAACAACAATAACAACACACATTCCCGCCATAAAACCTTGAAAACGCTTCTCCTCTCCCTCAACAGCTTATTTTTTTGTTTCTCACAGACAATGTATAAAGATAAAACTTGGAACTCTAGGTCAGTTTATCACTTATAAAATAGTCTTTTACAAGTTCTTTGAGAGAGAGAAGTCTCTTTGGGTCTGCCATGGAAACTTCCCACAAGAAAGAGCCTCTTGTGGCCTTTTAACTTTCACAAAAGCAGCCATCCTGGAATCTGCATTTGTGAAGTACCTTCCATATTACACAGCCTCCCACAGCTGCATATGGGCCCTTTATACTCATGGGTTATCATTTTAAAGATGAACAGTTGCAAAAGCAACAGTATTTCTTCATCTCTAGGAACAGAGACCTTTTCTCTTTCTAGGGGCAGGTCTTCATCTCATCTCTCTCTCGCTCTCTGTTCAAGCTTCTCATAAGATCACGTTTTTCAATATTTACTTAGTACATCAAAAATACCTGTGGTTATATCTGCAATCTGAATACTCTCATCTCCCCAATGCATATTTTTCCACGATTTAAAGAGATCTTCTAGTATAGTACAGTCCATTACCATGACTTACAAAAGAATTTCAGCCTAAAACTTAGGCATCTTCTCATTCCTTTCCATCTAAGATGTAACTCTTCCTTCACTGACTCTGGTGTCTTCACATTGTCTCTTTAGATGGCTTCACTCTGTGTTTTCTCTCACTCAGAGAGGATTTAACGTTTTGCACGTTTCATCTGTCAAGGAAAGAGCTAACATTCTCCCAGGTCTGCAGAGGGAATGATGTTCCTTCCTTGGACAGTAGCCAAAGTTGGCAAAATCAGGCCACTCCACGACTGTGCCAGGCTCTCAGGGTTCTGGCTGCTGCGGGGCCATCTGCCTGGCTGCAGAGCCGCCTTTGGTCTCAGCTGCACGATCTCTGCTGCGGCTGGGGAAGGGCCCGGCCCGGCCAGGTCCTGCGGGCTGCGATGGCAGGGGGAGGGAGCCTGCCCCTCAGCAGGGTCTGCCTGGCCCGGCCTAGGCCTCCTGAGGGTCACGGCTTAGCGGCAGGATGTTAGGAGCTGCTCGGGCCCCATCCTGCCGGGAACGGGGCGTACTCTCCTCCCCTCCCTTCCCCTCCCCCTGCCCAGGAGCCACCGGGCCCTACCGGCCCGGACTGATGGCAGCAGCAGGAGCGGAGCGGAACCAGCCCCACAGGCTCCTGTTACCTGTTCCAAGGCTGGAAGAAAAGAGTTTTTCTTGCATTTCTCTGATTTTAACCCTATGTGTTTACAGAGGCATGTCACCTTTCTAGTGGCTAGACCAGATGTCAATATTCAAACATAGTCACTGATTGGTTTTGCTATAACTTTCTTGGAAAAATCACTTCCTTGCAAAACCAGCACAACAGGGAGACCCTAGTCTATTTTCTTTTAAACATCACATTCTATATAGAGTGTTCTTGAGTATATCATCATTTGCTATTATCAGGATTCTTGACTTTAGGGAATAAAAAAATGTAAATTAAAAAAGGAAACATTTTTCTACGAAACACTATATTCTGTTGACTTGCTAAAGTCTTCCCTTGGAAGACAGGAGAATCACCTTTTGTGTTTGAGGTATATTGGTTTCATTACCAACTCTAAACAAAATTCTTCTTGAAATGATGCTATTATCTGCACAGCAATAAGAACTGCATACTTGCCCTTTGACCCATCAACCTGAAACAAATGGTATTCTATGAACATTTTAAGTATATAAATATGTGATTGTGTCCTTCAAAAATGTACCTTCCAGGATTGGTCAGATGAATGTAAGCAACTGGAAGGGTGTCAAAACAAAAAAATTAAAACATTCCTTTTTACTAACACTTCCTCAAACCCCTTGACCAGACAAAACTAAATTAGTCTTTATCAGTCATTCAAAATAAGACACCTCACCATATATGTTGATCTTGTCTATTCTGTAAGAATATTTGATAATTCTAAGGGTTTGGGGCTGATTTCCTGTTTTGGATTGGTTTGTTTGGGCTTTATTTTTTCCTAAAATAATAATTTAAAAACTCAATAAGATTGCAATGAAAAAATGCCCAAACTTCTCAGGGCCACCATACAGCAAGAGAGTGCCATTTTTCATTATTTTCTCATAAAAGATCGTACTCATTTGAAAGAAAAAAACCCACACCTACTTTTGGAGAGGTTGAACAGCACTACTAGCAGGTATCACTATTCCAAAATTGTGAAATCTGGAGCAGGGAGGTAAATTCCAAGTATGGAGAAATACTCAGTAGCTGTAACTGAACCAGAAGGCAATATTATGCAGGTTTTCTGCCCAAGCCAGGGAGGTTGAAACTAGATGATCTTTGAGGTCCCTTCCAACCCAAACCATTCTGCCATGTCATGATTCCGTGGTTGCAATCCATCTGCAGTGACCAAAGCTTGTGCTTCTGGCTTTGGAATTGGATGCTAAGAAGTTGGGTACATGAAGGAGAAGTGTACTTGATACAGCCAGTGCAGCAAGCCAAAAATCGCTCTGTACCACTAACAGTAACAGAGGGGGAAATGGATTCAACATCACGCTTGCAAAGGAGCTTCTAGTTTTGGTATAGTGGATAGGTTTGATAATGATGTCTATTTCTAGGCTTTGAAATTCCTCTTAAGATATGAGTTTTAGTTTATTCTCCTTACTTTTCCTTTTTATGATTAAAAGGAGCAAAAGCAGGGATCTTCCACAAAAATATCCATAGAGAACATACCAACTTACATTTACTCAGCACTTTTCCTGTGTTTTTATGGCTATAAAATGTTGACTCCAAGGGAATAGATATAATAGTGCTCAAAGTACTTAAAATCTGCAGTTGTCCTGCCAGTCTTGAAAATGCTGAGGTCTTCATAAACTCTCAAAAAAAATCACTTGCTGAGTTTCTGAAATGTATTGTTCACTTGTCACTTATTGAACATCTATAGCACAACAGAATATTGAAGGTTATCTCCTCAGCTACTGGACACTTGCATAATTAATGTAAACAAATTGTCCTATAGCCATCTCCCAAACATTAAGGTGTAAAGGTGGAGGAAAAGCATATTAACTGATACTGCTGCAACCATATAGAGGCACAATTTAGAGATTCTCTAGCTACATCTGTGTTAGTGATTTGAGCTAGTCAGGGACTGCTTGGGCTGGGTACCCAATGACAATTTAAGTCCCAGGAAACTGACAGAGTTTGAAGTACACAATGTAAAAACATGACAAATCACAAGGACTTGGATTACTTGAGAAGTCACAGATTTGTATTCTCTTCTGCCTTAATTTATCCAGTGGTCCTCAACATGTGTGAAAAATCTCTGTGTAGAAGACCAGGATCTCAGCTTGTAGCACCTTTTCATGCATCATGGATATGTTCTGCTTCTTCCTGCTCTTCACTTTAATTATCGTTCCTCCAGCTCTCACTTGCCTTCTGTCTTCTTTCTAAGCCTCTGAAACTAATCACCTCTCCTTACAATTTTGAGGCCCTTTTAAATAGTGACCTCCTTATCAGCTTCAGCTTTATCAAAATCTGTTTCAGCTTATCCACTCCTGGTTACCTTCCCCACGGGCAGAAGAGGTTATATGCTTAACAGTAATGTTCCATTCAGGGACAATCAGATTCAAAGAAAAAGACCCGTATTTTTTAAAATTTGTTTCAGGTCATAATCAACTGCCACTCAAGAGAATTGCTATGCTATATGATATCCTAAGAATCAACATACTGTTTAAAAACAGTTCACCTAAATGGCCTATTACAACCCCAACTCTAACTTGTCTGTTTTCATTACATGAAACTGTAAATTAAGGAATACAAACACAGACAATGTAACATCCATCAGCTTCCTGGATCTGAATATCAGCCCACAATACTGACAGGTTTTTTTTGCTTTCCCCAAATATTTCTTTTGTGTCATGCAGACTGCAAGAATCAACTTTAATAGTGTTTTCTCTAGTCAATTTACTGCTTTAAACTTTTATATTACAATCCCACCACATTCATGTCCAGGTAAGCTCACCAAAGGGTTAACAACTGACAAGGTATGAAGGACGTTTCCTGAGGAAGTTTCTAGAAGCAAGTTTGAAATAGCTTCAAAGAGTTA
>VZUA01069109.1:11158-44574 GCA_013401035.1 Horornis vulcanius
CAGGCAGCAGCTCAGGGCGGGCAGCAACGATCTTATTGTTCCCAAACCCATCTGCATCTGCATCTCCACGGCATTCCAGCAGCTCTCACACACCTCACACACACTTTATGCACATGCAGATAAATATATTAACAAAAGGGACAGGTGGGAAATGGAGGCTGGGGTGGGGGGGGATGAGATGGTATTAACTTCACCCAGAAAGCTGGGTTATCTCACACTGGAAATGCACAGAGAAATAAAACATATTTCACA
Source organism: Horornis vulcanius (assembly GCA_013401035.1). NCBI lineage: Eukaryota > Metazoa > Chordata > Aves > Passeriformes > Scotocercidae > Horornis > Horornis vulcanius. Next base: position 11,411 of record VZUA01069109.1, read on the forward strand.
TTTATATCTCTCTCTCTCTCACACACACACACACACACAGAGGCAAAATCTCTTTCAGTGCAATATCCAGTTGCTATGCCAACAGCACCAACAGCACGGGCGGCGATGGCAGCGAGGGGCCTGGGAGTGGGGTGGGATGGGGTGGGGTGGGATGGGGGCTCTTACCAAAGATGCTGATTTGATTGTGGCAAAGCGCTCTCGGTTCCGGTAGTGGAGGGCCTGATTCTGCACTGACTGGGTAGGCCGCACCTCAGGCCTGCGATCCCTGTGGCCCACCTCATCCCTTATAAATACATGATCCTGCAGAAATGGATAAAAACAAGGAGAAAGTCCGGCTGTGCTCTTCCCGCGGCGGCTGCCTCTCTCTCACCCCTCTGTCTGCACAAGCGCGGCTGTAGGAGAGGCATAGTTCAGCTCTCTGCTTAGCCCCGGCAGCTCCCACCGTACAAAATGAATAAGCAACACATTGCAGCTCGGCGTGTCAGCTGATCGCTAGCAGGATGCCTCCGAATCCCTGGATCGGGCTGCCTTTTTTTTTTTTTTTTTTTTAAATTTCCTTTTTTTTTTTTTTTTTTTTTAAACCTCCAGTATTACATATGTGCCAGAAAAAAGCGAGCCGGGAGCAGAAAGCAGAGCAGGGCGATCGGAGTCCTCGGGAAGGTCGGGTTCAAGCACTGCAACCCAGCGATCCTGGTGAAAACGTGATTCCCATGTCTAGGCACGGAGATCCTGTTCCCTTTTAACACCACAGCAACATCCTGCCTCATTCCCTTTGCCGAGCGGTGTGTCCTCGATAGGGTTTCTTTGTCCCTCGTTTGCTATCTGCTGAGGGGGACGAGCATCCTGGCTAAATCCACGGCAGGCTGGAGAGGACCAGGAAAGCCTCCGTGACCACTCAGGGATCCTGCTTTCCAGTCATGATCCTGCACAGTTCTAGCACTTTCTCTCCACAGCCCACAAAGGATTTTTTTTTTTTTTTTTCCTTTTTAAAGCAACAGCTCCCAGGTTTTAGCAGGAATGGTTCCTGGTGCAGCTTCCCTCCTTGCTCCCTGGTAAGGCTTCACCGGGAGCGGCCGTGCCTTATCCAAATGGCGTGGGCAAATTTGGGAGTGGGACAAAGCTCCAGGAGAAACCCTCCTCGGAAAGACCAGCAAAAAAACCACACCACTACAATTTTTCCCAACTGGAATGGTGTCTGCCAAAAGCCAGCACACCTGCAGGCTGTGCCTTGGGGATGGAGCAGCCTTTGGACACCCGGCACACCCCGGCAGCCTTGGCTCTCCAGGGCCACGCTGTCACCCACTACAGTGTCACCACTCCCATCCTCAACCCCAGCTCCTAAAACCTCACAAGAAGACTGGGATTCTTCCTGAATTAAATCAAGTTTCCAGCTCTCTGGGGTGCAAAATAAAGGCTGCCAGTACCTAGAAAGCTCTTGCAGGGAAGAGCTGCCTCCATGAGCACAAGGAGCTGTGACACCCTGCCATCCCCCAGCAGAGACCAGGGAGGTCAGAGAGCCCCACAGTGAGAAAGCAGCCACCATGGAATGGTGTCTCCATCAGGACACTGCTGTCATCCCCATGCTCCTTTCCCACCCCACAGACACCTGGTTTCCCTCTCCACTGGCCTCCATTTCCAAGGTGCTTCTCACCTGGACCCACACACACTCAGCTCTGTTCAACAGGATTCTGGAAATGAGTTCAAGTAAAAGCCAATTAGGTGCAGAAATGCTGATATTAAGAGCTCAACACCACACTGATTAGCAGTGCTTTAACCCCAAGCCTTTCCTTATCCTTCCTTTTGAGTGTTCCCAGTCCATGCTCACCTTTCCCTTGCCTTTGCACAGTGCCCAAGTCCACCACAGAGCCAAGTCTGCACCATCTCCTCTACACCCACACACAGGACACAGAATGAGCCAAAGCAGCTAAAAGGGACAGTTCTGCACAGAGATATGGAGTGCCACAAAAAGTCACAGATTCATTTTATATTTGTGAGCCTTATACTGGGCATTTGTGGCAGCATCTGACAGGAAAGCCAGTGAGACCACAAGAGAAATCACTGAAAATTGGGCTGATCTCAGATTTCCAACTTGTGCACGTTGCTGTGACAGGCAGGCTCTTGGACTTGTCCATATTCCTGAGAAAGTCAGATCTGAGGCTCTAGAACAGCCATCCCTAAAAAGTCCTGAGGAAACATTTGAAGTCCAACAGCATCACTCTGTTTAATCTGACCCACGGCCTCTCCAGAGGGATCTCAAACCCTGTAGCCAAAATCTACACCAGACTCACCCACCTGAACCACAGGGGAAACAACAGCCCACAGGAGCCACCAGTGCTGTACTGCAGCCATGAAATGAAGGTGGGGACAGGACAAATGTCACCCCTGGTCACACACAGAGCCTGTGAGTGCACAGGGTTCCTAAGGTTGCTGAGCAATACCCCAATGCCTGGATCATCTTCCTTCTCTCCATTACGTTGGTATGGCAGGGGGAATAGGAAATATTAAATCCAGAGAAGCTGCAAATCACTGGAAAAAAAAGACCCCAACTTTTTAAATGGGCATTCGGACTTTTCAGAATGCTCCAAAACACCACCTAAAATAACAAGTTTAAGTTGCAATTGCTTTTTATGCTGGAAAATTAATCTGTGATTTATTTTTTGTTATCCAAGAGGTGGATTTTTAGAGGGCAGAGTGTCACCCTGGCCTTGTTTTATGGGATCTCTGGTTACCTCAGTGCACATGAGAAGCTCAGAGCAGAATTAAATTGCCCTTCAGGAATGTGAATTAACCACATTCTGCATTTCAAACTCAGCTGGGCAAGGAAGGGGAAAATTCCTTTGCAACTGAGCAAGCCAAAAGACCAATTTCAAGGGGACAAAACCTCAGTGGTTGTCCTTGGCATCCCTTAATCCAGGATCTGAGCACTCTGCAGCAGACAGGCACCCACCAACTCTCAGCTAAATCCAGGTAACCTTCATGGGCACAATATTTTTTTGGAGAAGCTGTCCCACCATCAAAAATAAAGACACTTGGCATGAAGAGTTACTAAATCTAACAGGTTCCACTGCCCCAGGGACAGGTGGTAAAAGAAATAAACCTACAAGTAGCCACATCTCCAGCAGCCTTCCTCAGATGAGGTGACTGATGGCAAAGACAAACATCTCCCTACAAACCCAGAAAAACAGAATTTTGCTACTTTTATTTTAAAATAAAATCCTTCTTCTCCCAAAAACTTGCTAAGAGACACTGCAGTTGTAACTGTTGGCACAGATAAGGAAATTATGTTTCCAACTTTTAGCTTCAGATGTGTGGGAAACAAGGACCCAAAACTGGCACCTCAGCTCAAGGCACCCAGTAAGTAAAATCTGACTGAAAGCACCCCAGAAACTCATCAAGTTTGGGTCAGGGTACCTCTCAGCCCCAAATCTGCACTTCAAACCCTGGTTTGTTTTTAAAGTAATGTATCTTCTGTATACATTTGTTTTCCACCTGTTGTCTGTGTTTTTTTGCAATATCTGCCTTAAGGATGCAACTTTGGGCATGCTCAGCTCAAAACTCACTCATTAAAATCCTTTTATTCAAGGCCAACAATCCAGAATCTTCAACTTCCTACTCAAGGAATAATTTGTTCTTCTGACTGTATCACGCACATAAACAGTTTTCAAGTTGATCAAAACAAAGGGGGGGATTTGACTGGGACACTGCAAAGACAAAACCTTTCTCAAATGTTCCCACAGCATTATCTGACCAGAGCTGGTGGAATTTCCAGTGGTTTAGGTGATGCTTTCAGGTGGATCTGAATGGCAGCTCCTGGTGTATTGTCCAAGCACCTCACAATCAGTTTGTGTCAAACCACGAGCTCAAAATCCACTACAGAGTGGACTGTGCTCTGAGGGCCATCCCAGTTCTACCACACATTGTCTTTTCATCCTTCTCCTCACTTGACCATCCAAATTCTGCCCATCCAAAAGACCTTTACCATCCAAATTCTGCCCAGCCCAAAGCTGGGACACCTCTACCTTCTCCTCAGGAGGAACACTCCCTTTCACACTGGGGATTTTTTGCTATGCACACCAAATAAAACCTCCACAGACACAGGAGAACTCATTACCTGCAAGGGCTGCCTGTGTCCTACACCAACAGGAAAGGCAATTTCCAAGCCACACTAAGGACTTGTAAGGAATTGCAGCAAATCCCTGCTTTCTAGGAATTTAAAGAGCAAGGAAAGCAACAGTGTGGCATCATTTGTCTTAATATACTGTATTAAGTGCCTTGATAATCAGAGAGGTTTAAGCTCTCTCCATGCACAAAATTCCCCACAAATGCTGAAAGTAATTGGAGCAGCAACAGGAGATGTGCACAGGTTAATGTAGAGGATCTGGGAAGTCACTCAAGTCGCAGCAGTTATTGCAAAGATACTTTATTATTACAGATATTGGGTGAGAATTTGTGATGATCAACTACAAAAGATCCTCTTTTCCATCTTTTTGTTATAAACCAGATCTTAATCACAAGATTTCCCAGACATTTTACTGCCCAGGTTTCAGAAATCATTGATGATTTTAAGATTGAAGGCAGAAACAGCACCAGCTGAGTACTGCAGTTGAAAAAACCCAATATTGTACTGGCTTTTTGTTTAGATTAAAAGATTACAACATCTTATTACTATAGTTTTGCAGAAATAAAATAATAATAAATTCATTTATTATGAAATGAGGAACAATGAAATAGTATTTCTGGGAAGCCACCTGTGTCCACATTGCCATTTACCAGCAGTTGAACAAATCAGGTGACAAAACATCTCTGATGTACCAGCTGATGCCTATACTCACTTTATTGTCTTACTCTGGGAGCCAAAAATCTTTATTCTCATGTTTAAGATGAATTAACTGATATTTATCTGATTTTAAAATCTGGGTTATGAGTCTTTGAAGCACAATGTATTTGGAGTTTAACTGCCTGCCCCATTTTGTCATTTTTTGGGGCTCTTGGATACAAATGGGTTTGTATCAGAGCTGTAACTTTCCCCTCAGCTCTCAACCTGTGCAGCTGAACAACTCCTAAAGTGAGATGGATGTGAGAATGTGTATCCACAAGCAATATGGATGGAGTAGCAGAGTTATTTAACTATATTCAGAAGAGACCCAGAGTTCATACACTGAACATACTGAGATCTACATGGAGGAGCTCACCAACCTGCAACAGGGCAAGGAAAACTTCCTCATCCAAGCCACACATCTGAATTTCCTGAAAAGAATATGCTGGTGAGCAGGGTTTGATCCCAAGGATGGGTTTCCTGCCTCAGGAGCTCACATGATTGCCATTTTTTTCCTCCCAGGACTTCAGGACACAGCTATAAACTAAATAACAGGAAAACTCCACATTCAATTATGGCTTGTTGTTATTTTCAGTATTTTACTCCTGTTCAGTGATTCTTCTTCCAGCCTAACAGGTGTACTCTGACAGGTGGGAGTCACCTTTGTTCTAAGCACAAGTTTAAAACCATGGAGCTCTGCTGTGTTGTGGAAGGGATAAGGCTGTGCCTGTTTTCCACAGAGGATTCATCCCAAATGCAGCAAACCCCAAGCACCTTGGCTGCCATGAACTAGCATAGCCAGTGACAATTAACCAGATCAGAACAGGTCATTTCACTTACCCTGTGACCACAAAACATTTTTGGAAGTTACAGCCAACTAGCAGCTGTTAAAAAAACAGAAAGAAAATGAGTTGTTTACAGGTGCTTTTACTCCATCAGCCTCTTCCCTAAGCCTGTGCCTCAGGGTAGCTGGTCACAGGACAGATGCCAGAAGTGCTCCTTGGAGGTGCCTGAGGCTTCTCCCAGCTGAGCAGCACACAGGGATGGGCTGGCTGCTCCTCAGCTCCTCCAGGCCAAGGCCACCCCAGCCTGGCTCTCCACACCAGGCAGGAAGCACTGAAGGCTGAGAACTGCATCTCACACCACCACAGTCTCCTCCATCCTACATTTTCCTGCATGTGACATCCTGGGGCTGTGGCCCAAACCACCAAAAGGCCTCTGACACTTTAGAGCTTTGAGCCATTGAAAATACCAACACTCCAAGCTATTTTGCCATCTTGGACCCTTTCCACAATCTGGAGGTTGTTAATTAATACATTTGTGGAACACCACAATTTTACACAACGCTTTTGACTTCACCCATGTCAAAACCATCTCGTATGTGACCCTATACCCACAAAATGCTGCTTATATTCACCAGTATCTTCCTTTTAGCCTTTAAAGGCTGATGGAATGCAAAACAAGAGCTTAAACTCAAACCCCAGGTTCTTTCCATTGTGTTTGTGAGGGGCTCCAGAGGGATACCCAAAACTCAGCCTCATCCCAGTTTCCAGAAATGCAGTTAAAGCACAAAGACAAACTGAAATCTTGGCAGAACAAGGAACTTTACCTTGAAAATAAAGTGGGATGCATGTGGATATAAACCCCCCTGAAATGTCCAGCTCCAATTTTAGTCTCTTCACATATTAATACACACATGAAGCCATTTTCCATTTAAAATTGCATTCCCCAAAGGAACAAAGAATAAAAAAAATAGTGTATTAAATTAAAACAATATATTTTCAGACTGGAATATGTCCTGCTACACAGAGTCCAAATCTGCTTTATGAATTACATACAGCAGGAGGGAACATTTTCCAATGAAGAAGGAACCTACTCCAAGGATAAGCAGTCCTAGCCAATCATTAACTGTTTTGGGATGACCATCAGTGCAGACCTGGGCTTTCTTTTACCCTAAAATTACCCTAAAACACCTGTGTTAAGTGATCTAGAGGTGGTTTCTTTTATAATACTTCAGTTACAAGTGTGCAAGACACACTGGGGTTTTTTTTTCAAGCCAGATAAAAACCTCCATGTGGTGTCCTGTTTGTGCATCCCACTCAACTGAACAGCTACACACAAGTCTACGAGGACTGAAATCCTGTATTTGTACTTTAGAAGTGTCACACACCATTATAAAACATAGTATTAGTCTTAAAACAAGCAGGAACTCTACTCCTTTCACAAATGCCATTTATGCCTGGTGGGAGCAGCTCATGTTTTGCTTTTATCAACTGTAACAACTCTGAGCAGTCATTATAACCCATGAATTCTGTGTACATCAGTCCCTCAAACTTCCATTTTAATGCACAAGTAAATATGGCTATTTAACAACGTGAAATTAAAGTTAGCACACATTTTGAAAGCTTATACAAAATAAGAAAGAGCTCCAATCATAACCACCCAGAACATCCATCAGTGGCGCTGCTCGTCATTCAGGAGAGTTCCATGGGCTGGCATTTGGTACCTAACACCTTATTTTCACCTTTCTGAATAAACAATCTTCTCTAAAGATGCTATCAAGTGTCTTTAGGAAAGAGGCAAACCTCTAAACCCTTTGCAACTTCTCTGCTAGTTTCTTTAAATATGTAAGTCCATGTTTTCTTGAAGACAAAATTTTTCAATAGTTCTTAATATCCAATGACCCAAACCCTGCACTTCAAGAGGAAAAACTGCTTACAAATATTTAGTTAGTTACAACCAAGCTTTACTGTAACCTTACACACAAGAAATTCATACTTTTCATGCTGCTGCAATGTTTTAGCTCCTCTGGCAAAAAACAAACGTACACTTTGAAGTTCCTTGCAAATGAAACCAACACAACCAACCTACATTTTGCTGCCCACTAGCAAATGACACTGCTAAGGCCAAGCCAAAACTATTTTAGTCAAACAGTGGAGATGAGATGCAGGCTTACAGCTAGACAACCTCAGCTCGAGATCCAGCCCTAGGAAAATGAAAGACATCAGATCACAGCATGCAGCAAAGGAGCAGGAAAGCATCGAGTGGAGCTTGACTCCGAACGTACCTTGTGGGAAGGGTCCAGAGCTCTGCACACTTCCACTCCCCACAAGGGAAATCCAAGTGCAGGCAGGTTTTAATCACACACTGTGCCTGGCAGAGGGTTAGCTTGGCTGTCAGGACCAGCACAGAACACAGGACAGGCATTCCCAAGGAAACAAGGATGTCCCAAGCAGAGAGGAAGAGGTGCACATGCAGGGCTGGGCATGCGGGGAGGCTGGGTGACCCTGCCTAGGCACTGACAGCTCTTTCAGTAGCAACCTCTTTTCATGGGCAGAGGTTCTTTAGATGCTTTTAAAGACAAAAACCCCAAAGAACTTGACTCTGGCAAGCCCAGCAGCAGCTCCTGCTCTCAGCACAGAGCACCAGGGCACACGTACCTTCTTGTGAACAACGGAGGAGGTGGAATTAATGGTGCTCTCGTCACTATGCATCATGACCAGCTCAGGGCTGCTCTCATCCAGGACCTCCTGCATGCTGCTCACACTGCTGCTCTGGCTGCCTGTGCTCACAGACATGCTGGGGATGGAATGGTTGCTGCCCAGACTGTCCATCTTCCTACTCAGGTTTGATCCATGCTCACTGTCCTATAAAACAAGGGGCATCAGTTACAGATCCTGCAGGAGATCACCTGCTCAGCACATGCCTGCAATGCCCAGAGTTTGTTTAAAAGGTGACTCTGCAGACTTCAAGGGCCTTTGGGCATTACTTTGCCAACTGCACATCTCAAAGGGCTGTTTGGGTTCTGGAATGCTCCATACTGGGCAGGCAGCTTCTGCCTTGTCCCCTGCAATCTTATTACATCAGGTTTCAAGCCAGTTTTTTTCCACGTATCTGTAAGTCTGGGCATGGCTCTTGGCTTGATAGGAGACATCCAGGAATACTGGATGGATGGTGGAAGGAGCCTCATAATTAAGAGAAATGATCCAAGTTTGAATTAAAACAATGCTTCAAGTCAGGATCTGCTATAACACATTTCCTGAATCAGAAAATGTGTAAGACAATGAACCCATCTATTGTTTGATAAATTCTACATGGTGTAGAGGTTTTAACCTCCATGTCCCAAGCAGTCAGCAATTCGATTTTATCAAGCTAAAAACCCCTTGAACTTTGTGTTTTCAGCCAAGATAAAGGTGAGTGAAGAACCTTAGCAGCTGACTCAGACAAGCCTGCATTATTATAGGGGTTAAAACTTGGTTATACATAAATAAAGATTCCTCCTGTACGAGATATTTTTGATTCTACAGACAAATATCAGGAGTTAGCAGCCTTTTTTCTTCCTCCATACCCACAGGAGCACAGTAATGCCAGAGTGTGCTCTTAGTCTGGACTGATTTAGAGAATTTATGGAGTCCTTTGTAATTAACTATCAGCACCAAAGAGGCTCACAAGGAGCTCACAGTGAGGACAGAACTCCAAACATCCTTCAGCTCCTGGGGTGAGGCAGCCTTGACTCACTGAAATGAGCAGCCTGCTGCTGCATCCAGTTCACCCTGGCCTCTGAAGAGAGCTTGGGGAGAATTCCATTACAAATCAATTAATGGAGAACTCATTTTGTTGGAGACTGACAGAAAGATAAAATTGAGACTTGACAGATTTGCCTTTGATTGTGTGATTATTTTTTAAGCAATCAGCAGATCATTCAGAGCCTGCGTGAGAGCACTTAAAATCCAGAATAATACTATTTTACAGAGAACATAGGCACAGGGGAATGAAAATATTTTCAGGATGCTTATATAGAGTTGCAGAAGAAATCACATAACGAAGGCTCTGAGGCTGTGTAATTAATGAATGTTTATGCAGGAAGGACAGAGACGAGATTGCATATGCAACCTTAGCACTGGCTTCCTGGCTTCAACTTTCACCTTCTTGGAAGGGCTCTGAGGAAAGCATTAGTAACATTTTGCATGTTAAAGATTTTTAAGGCTCATCTTCCACCTTTGAAAGCCCAAGGCAGAAGAAGGAAGTGCCTGGTGGCATTTCCAGCGGGGCAGGTTCTGTCCCCAGTTCAGCAGGAACTGCAGCACGTGCTGGGTCTGCTTTCCCTGCCCAGTTAGTGACACACACGAGCAGTGACACCTCCTGTGGTGGGACAGGGCTCAGGGTCAGTGCAGAGCATGCTGTGCACATGCAGAGTGTCAGCTGCATCCCTGCCGTCCCTGCAGGTACAACAACTCTTCTCCCTGCTTTCTTCAGGAGCAGGGACAGGAGGAACAGAAGACACACCTTGGTTGGAGCCAAACACTACCACGTGTTTCCTGTTGAGCTTGGAAGTGCTCAACAGCCAAGTGGGAAATCCATTCCCTGGCACTTTGCTGCCCTGTCACTGCTGACAGCTTGTCACGTGCAGGGAGAGAAAATGGAAGGTTACAGTGCACAAGTCTGACAAGCCCCCAGTCCCCAGCTCAGCTCCAGCTCTGGAACCTGGAGGGGACCTTCAATCACAGCAGTTGTTGATTTTGCTCCTCTGGGGTATCTTCACAGGGAGGAGGACCACAAAGTGCCAGTTCCCTCCTCCTGCAGCTCCACCTGAGACCCACATGCCCATTTCTTCATCCAGTTTAGCTTTAGAGGAGTATTTGACACCCCCAAACCTCAAACCCAAGCTCCTGAAGATCCTCTGAGCTTGGGCACCTTGCTGTGTGTTACTGCCCCACTCCACTGGAGCACAAGGAACACAGACATCCATTTATCTGTCAGTGTTTTTCATTGAGAAGCAGCCATGGATTTATTTATGCATTGTGCTTGCACCAAGTGACATTAATTTCCATCTAAGCTCATCAATTGAAAAATGACTGGTTTCCTTCTCCCAGCCACAGTTAGGGTCAATTATCATACACTGATTATGTGGGTTGCTCATTACAAGATTTAAACTGAAGCTGCATTTTAGGTCTTTAACCTTTTCTTTCTTTAACATTAAAGAATTTTTTAAAAATAAGTCTTACTAATTCAGTGATTTGCTTTTCAGCTTGTGAGAGCTGAAACTTTACAGTAAAGTTATGGTAATTGAAAAAAATATTAACATTAATGGAGCTGTTTTGACTGTGCAGATGAGAAAGAAAAGCCTGGGCTGTCAAAGACCCTCCTCCACACAGGCTGAGAGCCACTTCTCACAGAGAACCTCCCTCAGAATAAGTTTCTTCCCTAAGGCTTCCAGAAGAAAGGGCAGCATTGGAAATAATCCAAAGTTTCCCATGTACAGGAATTGGCAGCTTTAACACTGAGCAAGGACTGCTATCACTCATTATCCTCTCCTGCCTCTCTGCTGATCGAGGTGATATCCCAACAACATTCCTCACCTAGGCTGTGCTTGTTCTGCCACCCCAAGCACAGGAACATCTCCCTGGCACTGAAATTCCTTGTGACAGTGTAAATGGGGTAACAAATCCCGAGTACCTCCTCCTCCTCCTGGGACTCGTTCAGGGGGCCGTTGCGTGTCTCCTGGAACAGGATTTTCTTCATTTTCCGGTACTGCAGGTTGTCCAGCTCCCTCACTGCATCCTTGGTCCTCTGGATGAGGTCTATGAGCACCCTGGGTGGTCGCTCCCGGCGGACAAAATCGTGCTGGGTTAAAGGAAACAGAACACCTCACTTCAGACTCTGGGGTTAAACCAGACTTTTCAGACCCCTGAAGTGACAGCCCCCATTCTGCAATTTATCTGTTCATATTCCATAACTGGTAATACCCTTTCTCAAAGACTCCAAACACACTGAGCTTGTGTTGAGGTCCGGTGTTCTGAGCTATCCAGGGTACACAGATGATTTGTCCCTTCCTGAGCTGGTTCACTCAAAACACACGAGGTGATACTTCAAACCTTGGAGGCACAGGAATGAACAAAATGCATCCAGAACAAAGGAGAATCAACCTGTGAAGATTCTCCTGCATCCATCTATTTCAATTCACACATAAAACCAGCAAGGAGACCACAAAGTTTATTTATACCCAAAACTTTTGTAGCCGGAGTTGAAATCAAATCAGGCTCTTGCCAACTCTTGCACAGGTCAAGTGCAGACTTAATACATTCTTTAATGGTATTTAAGAACATGATTAAAGCCTCTTCTCTGATTTATCAGCTACATTTTCCTGAACTGTACAGCTGGCAGTGGATATAAAAGTCTCCAGCTTTCCCATTTAACCTTGGCTAATGCAGACAACCTGAATGGACACTTGCCAAAACTCTGTATGGGATCCCTACAGCTGGGTGTGCTGCTTAGTAGTTCCCAAGGGGTACAGCTTTAGGGCACAAACATCCTCTGCATGCTTGTAAAAAAATCTACAGTGAAAACAGAAAAAATTGCAACGAAAAAAAAAAAAATTGTCAAAAAAAAGGTTGTTCTCTACTGCATATTGGAAATGCCACAAGGGGCTTTTGTTAGAGCCTCAACAGCTGGAGGCACCTGCAAGGAAATTCTCAGGAGGGTCACCTGTGCCTGCTCAGCCTCACAGCTCTCCTGTGGGCTCAGCTGCAGAGTGGATTCATCCCCTGGAGCTGGAGTAACCAGCACATGGAGCCCCAGCCCGCCCTAAAACAGGAGCCTTCAACGAAAGAGCTGAAAGGATGAGCTAATCATCTTTTAATGATTTGTAAATAAACAAGGAAAGCATCATGCCACAAGCTGATTTCTCATTTTTAACTGAATTCAAACTTGTGCATTTGAGTTTTGCTAGTGGGGATAGCCAGTCATTTCAGTACACATTTTTTGCTTGTAGTGATGGTATTTTTGAATCTGAGCTAGAAGTTCTGAACATCATTTCACACAGAAACAAAATGAATCATTTCTGCTCCTCAACGCAGATAACCACCATTTATTTCTCTGTGAACAGTAACAATCTGCAGCTTATTTATGATTAGAAAAAAAGGAACCCATTTTTATCTCATTGTACATCATTTTTAGAAAGCAGTGAGGCATTTGGAACCATGATCCTGTGTGGCCTGAACCTAAATCCATTCTATGTGTGCACTCAAATATTAAAATGTGACCACGTGAAAAGTGTAGGGCAAACATAAATATAAATAAGATATAAATCTAAAATACAGAATATACAGGATTTCAGACTCAGACCTCAGCTCTAATTGTTTGTACAGACTCCAGCCCAAGGTACTCCTGAAATCCAATCCTCCAATGAACTCAGCCTGTTCCTAGAGAGCAGCAAGGCTGCCAATCCCCAGGAATGAATCATTCCAAAACCCACAACATAAACCTATTAGCTGGTCAGGGTGCTACAAGTAGAACCAGGGAACAAAACACTGATTATTTGCCAGAGCACAAACGTACCATAGGAAATAAAAAAAAATATACCAGGTGCCAAAGGGAGCACAAACAGCTCCTTCATCATTTACCTGGAGAGGTCACTGGCACCAGCAGCCAGAGGGAGAGCAGGGCTAATAATCAATTTTCAAGAAAAGCAATACTTTAAAGCCAAAGCCTGATGGAAAAGGGGCTGGACAGAATTTCACACCCCCCTACCTTCTAGTGGAAGGCTGCTCCTGAATTTCCCAAAAGCAAATCCCTTGGAGCTGTAAACACTTCCTGTATTTCCCAGGTAAACTGAACCCAAATGACTTAAACTGGAGCTGATTTATGATTCACTGACAAAACCTTGGCAAACTCTACACACATCACTCCCAGATCCCCCTCCTACAGGCTCTTGGCAATTATGGACCTGTAAAAATCCCTTCCAAAATGATCCAGTTGTTTCCAAAACAAGTTTAATTAATTGGGTTCAGCATAGAAACCATTAAAGGGATTTAAACAACTTTTGGGTCTGGTGCTTTGATTAGGGGAGGAAGTCAGCCTTGGCCTATCCCCTTAATGCTACTTTTAACTGCTAAGTGTGATGCATGAATGGAGGGAAAAAGAAAATCAAAAAAACCAACCAAAGAGTGGATTTTTGTAAGGGCAAATATTTGTTCACCATCTTTACAATTATTTTGGTAGACAAACAGATTTCCCCCCAGATTTCTGGAAAAGATTTGATAAATTACCCGTAACAAATCTGTTGATGATGGCCTTTCCTGAGGTATTTTCTGTAAGCAGTAATCAACAAATCCCCTAAAGGAGTCTGACCTGCAAATAAAAATAAAATAAAATAATATAAAAAATTAAAAATCTAAAACACGCTTTCCCACTTCTCTAATTCTNTGATTTTACTTCAACTGCTTAAAAACAAATGACAGTGGGATTATTGGGAACTCCAGAAACGCCCTCACTGATCTCTGGGAGGTTACAGAGGGAACCCTGCCTCAGTAAAGCCCCTCAATGCTCAGTTCAACACCTGAGGCTTTATTTGAGATTTTATCCCAACTGGAAAGAGGGAAACTGATCTTTTTGGTGCCACTGGACTCAAAAGGAGCACAAAAGGCACCTTGGTGACTCCAAGAGAGCAAACAGGGCACTGTAAAGAATCTTGCAATCAAGAACACTGCTGTGCTGTGTTTATGTACAGATGTCTCTGCTCTGCACTGCAAATCCTGAACAGAACCTGGGGACCACGCTGCAGGCAGCAGCTCAAGCTCCAGGAACCTTGAAAAATGGGCAAAACAGGGAGGATGAAGTGAGGAAACTGGAGTGGTCTTGATAAAATGATCAGCAATTAAACAGCTGTGCCGCTCAAATGCCCAGCAGAGAAATGGGGGAACTTCACACCTCACCAGGAGCTTTTGTTTAAACCTTCTGCAGACTCTGCCAAGCATCACCCCACAGCAACAATCCAATCCTGGGTACAGGGAACAGGGCAAGCCCTTTGCTCCCACAGAACAAAGTGCTCTTGTACCCAAGCTCAGATTCTGGAACAAGCCTGGAGCACGGGGAGTATTCACTGGCCACAGAGCTCTGAGGGCTTTTGGAGTCACCCACTGACAAAAAATCCAATTACATCCAAATTCTCCTCTCTGTCTCCACATTTCATCTGCACAGCAATGCTAACAACTTTTCTGCCAACAGGGATCTTTGGCAGCTGGAAATTTTGCTGATGCTGAGCCATGGCTGGTTCAACACACCTGAGAATATTTTAATTCCTACAGCAGCTATACCCCAGAATTAACACCTCCACACTTTTAGATTGTAGAACAGCCAGAGTGACAGAAGGTCAAAACTGAGCCAGCCTACACAAGATTTGAGAACACGTACAAATCACTGCACTGCAACCAACACATTCATTGTCAGGCTTGAACTGTGCAGTGTCACAGGGCATTTCCAGGGAAATAAACAACAAAAAACAGCTTTTAACGGTTCTCTTACCATTCATTTGATTGTAACCTAGGGGAATCGTTCTGGGCTATGTGATATAAGGCACTCATTGCATTCATGTTGAAAAGTGGAGGCTTCCTTTCAGCTGGAAAGGGAAAAGAACAGAAAGGTGTGATAAGGGTGTCTGGAAAGAAATGAAAAATATATGGAAGGATGAGCAGGGTATCACTGTTAATCAATACTCAGTGCTGTTGTCATCACACTTAGGCTGATTATTTTAATATTCCAAGTTAGACCAGGACACCCACTCAAGGAAAGCTGCTGTTCATGTGCAGAAGGATGACAAAATCCAAAGAGAGTGGGATACAAATTATAAGGAAGAGTCTGCAGTAAATTCTACTTTAACTGCAACATCTCACACCTGATCTGCTGTGGCAAAATCAGCTGAAACTGAGTAAAACTAATCTTAGGCACAGTTCAATGCCAGAACATGCTGTATCAATCCCTACAGATCTTTGATGCACTGCTGGAATATGCAGATTACAGGAAAAAGTGGCTGCCTGCCTCATTTGTCACTGCAAGTGGGACAGGTTACCAAACTCACTTGCCAGATGTGCCATGAACTCCCTCTCACTGAAATCCTTCTCAGTCCTTGCACCACGAGGGCACCTGCCCAGCAGCCCTGACCTCTCAGGAGGGCAGAACTCAAGAATTCTGAGGGAGGCTGGTTCTCACCAAGGTCAGTGGTGCCAGCATTTCCCAGTTCTTTCAGGCCAGAGCAGTCCCTTGCCCTTGCCATGCAGGCAACCACCACATCTGCTTTTCCTTAATCACTACTTATTTCAAGCTACATGAGGAATTAAGACATCAGCATTCAAGGAAAGCCAAGTGCTGCTCAACAAGAGATTTCCTTCCACTGCTGCCTGACCTCCTGTTCAGGGAATCATGCAAAGGCAAAGTTCAAAGTTTAAAAAGTTTAATGCATCTCAAAAGAGTATTTTTAAAGAAGGCAAATCCATCATCTCTCTAAATTGGCTTTGAGGTTCCTGAGTAAAAAGCTCTACAGAAAATCTGGTACCAAGACTGTGTCTACACATGGCTGCAGAGTCTCTCTTGTGCTGCTGTGATTTACTCCTTGAGAGGCGGTGACACACCTGAACTCAATACAAACAAAAATCATTGGCCATGCACAACAACAGAAGCCTAAAACTTCAACTCTGGTATTCTTTATATCAAAATGCAGACTGTGTCAGCATGCAGCCATGTTAGTTACTGGTTATCTCCACCATCTCAATTCTAGAGACAACATTGCTCCTGCACATCCCCCTCTTTGTTATCTCACACACTTCTGCTGATTAAACATTCACCAATGACATTTTCAGTGAACTCACCCACACAATATTGGTGTACTGCTGTTAAGTAGAATCCATATCAAGACTGATTTTTTGAAAACTATCTACTCAGCACATGCAGTGTCAATATTCAAACTTGAAACACACACTTAGAGTCTACTCTGTGTACCTGCCATCACATCCACCTCTGCTCCAGGCTCTGTGAATGTGTATCATTTGCCCTTTGCAGTGCAAAACCTTTTCTTCTCCTCATGTAAAGAACCTGTCCACGGTGAATCATGGCACAAACTTTTCAGCTGAGACTGAAGATTTTTGTTTCAGAGAGCAGGGAAGTAAGAAGAATTAAAAATTAAATGTAGGTCCCTTCTGACACACAACCCTTAGGACACCAGTTCCCTCGACACAACAGCTGGGACAACTTTCTCAGAGTGCAGCTTGGAGAACACAGATAACAAATCAGGGTTTCCTCTCACTCAAGAGCAAAATGCTCTGGTTCTCCAGGGAATAACTGAGCACACCAGACTAACATAAAAGCACAGCGCATTCGTTGCTTACTCTTGATTTGCCAGTAAGAAAAAGATGTAACTGTCAGAGTTTTCAAGTCAGGCATTTTAAAGGAGAAAACTGATGAGGAATAAGGATCTTCCCTTTTTGCAGGAGCTCCTAACACAGTGCAGAGTTAATTACCCATCTCAGCTGCTGTGTGTTCACTCACCTAACTCGATGCATGTGATCCCCAGAGACCAAACATCCACCTTGCCGTCGTACTGCCCCTCGTCCATAGCAAGGATCACCTCTGGTGCCATCCTGCCAACCACAGAGCAAAGGCTGCCTTAGGGGACACACAGGGTCACTCCAAGTACACCAGCTGAGGTGGCTTCATCCCCTTCAGCAAAGCCACAGACCAGGAGAGACAGCAGGGAGCCGAGGAAAAGTGTGCTGGAATGGAACAAGGACTGACCACACCAGCAACTCGTCAGAGGAAAGGGAAAAAGCAAGAGAGGAAAGTGGGAAGGAAAGCAAAAGAGGAAAGGGGGGAAAAAGAAAAGAGGAGAAGGAGGAGAAAGAAGAGGAAGGGGGGGAGGAAAAAAAGAGGAAGGGGGGAGAAAGCAAAAGGGGAAAGCAGGGTAGAAAAAAGAGGAAGGGTAAAAAAAAAAAGAGGGGAAACAGAGGAGAAAAAAAGGGGAAGGGAGGGAGAAAAAAGAGGAAAGGGGGGTGGGAAAGGGTCAACCTAATAATTTTCCTGTTAGCAGAATATGCTGGCACATGGGAGACCCCCTATTTCCCAAAGGCATTACAGCTGCAGGCTAACAACAAGGGCTGGGAGAGCCCCAAAGGCACCCCTTGCACCCTCCCCGAGGCTTCCCCTTGGCACACCAGGAGCATTTCAGCAAACAAATGAAGCCTGTGGGTGCAGCTATGAATGGAACAGGGAAATTGGGAACAGCAGGTCCAGGATAAAGGGATGAAGTGAGGACAGAGAAGCAGCAGGCCCAGACTGCAAAAATCCAGCCTCAAATTGTGTTCTTCCAAAAAAAGGCTTCCTGCCAAACGGCCTCATTCCAAGGCTGGGCCATGGTGACCTCCCAGCACTGCCTGGGGCCTCTGCCACAAAATCAATGGAGCGTGGAGCTGTGCTGGTCCTCAGTGCTGGGAATGCCAAGGAACTCGGGTGACCCTTCAGCAATTCCTTCAAAACAGCATTTAAGTAGCTGTGTGACTCCCAGTGCGACTAACAGGATCCCCTTTCTCCATGAATGTCCCAGTCCATCACCTGTGGCAAGTGTGAGTTATTTTTAAGCCAATGGAACTGCAAGAGTGGAGCCATTTCCAAGCACTACATAGCTTAAACCTCTCCTTATGAGGAAGGATAGACTTCCTGAAGATCTGAACACAGGAAAACTGCTTGGCTAATGAAGATTTTATCCAGGTATTATTACTGTGTTGTGAAGCACTGAAAGGGAAGAGAGCAGCTTTATAGACTAAGGCACTGCAAGCTTCACTCACCAGTAAGGCGTTCCCACAAAAGAGTTGGCAGGGGAGACTATAGAAGCAGACCCAAAATCAGCGAGTTTCACTTGACCTGGTTCTGTTAGAAGAATATTTCCAGCTTTAATATCCCTTTAATGGAGAAAAAAAGAGGAAAAAAAATTTAGCATGATGCAAACCCTGATGAGATGCCTTTGTCTGCAATTTGTGATGCTGAGAGAGATACAGAGAGGAATTCACTGACAGTGTTTCAGCAGCAAGCCCAGAGTAACCTCTATTCCCCCATTCCCTGGACAGCACTGCTTCAAAAGTGACATTATGGAACATTTTATCCACAAGTGCTACTCGTACATCCCACACTTCTGCTGCAGGACAAGCACTGAAATCTTGTGTGTGCAAGAACGAACACTTCAAAAGTACAAGAGAGACAGCACAGGCTGTCCCCTTCGCTGTCACCTCCACTGCCAACTTCCCTGTACAACAGCCAAAGGGATGGAGCATCCCTCCCACAAGGAAAGGCTGAGAGAACTGGCATTGTTTAGCCTGGAAAAAAGAAGGCTTCAGGGTGACCTAACTGTGGCCTTCCAGTACCTGACGGGAGCCTACAAGAAAGATGGAGAGACATTTACTCCCTGTTTACAAGAGATGGGGGGACAGGACACAGGGAATAGCTTCCCACTGACAGACAGCAGGGTTAGATGGGAAATTAGGAAGGAATTCTTCCCTATAAGGGTGCTGAGTCCCTGGCACAGGGTGCCCAGAGAAGCAGTGGCTGCCCCTGGATCTGTGGAAGTGTCCAAGGCCAGGCTGGACGGGGCTTGGAGCAACCTGGGACAGTGGAAGGTGTCCCTGGTGTCCACTGGGATAGTGGAAGGTGTCCCCATGACAGGGGTGGCACTGGATGAACTGTCAAGTCCCTTCCAAGCCAAACCATGCTGTGATTCTATACCACGGCTCAACAGCCACATCAGGTATCAGCAACATATCTGTCAGCCTTGTGGCTGCAATCAAATAACAAAAACCACAAAATTCCGTCCTTTTCCATCCCCAGCGCGATGCGCGAGCAGCCGCGCGGGGCCTGCAGTGCCGCCCCCTCGCCACCAGGTGGCGCCTCCGCGCCAAGTCCCCGCGCGGGGCCCGACCCGCGGGACTCGCTCCCAAAATCGGGTCCCCAACCCCAAAATCGGGCGCCCCCTCCCAAAATCGGGCGTCCAACCCCAAAATTAGGCCCCCAAGCCCAAAATCGGGCCCCTTCTCCCTCAGCCTCGCCGTTCCCACCGGCAGAGGAACTTCCCCCTGGGGCTGTGCACAGCCGCACAGCGCTGCTCCACGCCCAGCCAGGGCTCGCCCTCTCACCTCTCCTTTTCTGCCACAAAACCAGGAATGTGTCGCTGCTCCTCATTTCTGGGTGAGCAGATTGGCTTCCCACCTCAGCAGGTCAAAGGTGGAAAACCCCTTGGATGCAATCCAAGTCACAGAGGCACAGGATAGTTGGGGTTGGAAGGGACCTCTGGAGATCACCCAGTCCAAGCCCCCTGGAGCAGGTGACCAGGAATGTGTCCAGGTGGGTTGGGAATGTCTCCAGAGAGGGAAAATCCACACCCTCCCTGGGCAGCTGTTCCAGGGCTCTGCCACCTTCCATGGAAAAGTGCTTTGATTTCCCCTCAGGTAGTTTTATCCTTGACTTACTCTTCATCACCCAGCTGTGCTTCCATCACACCTCCGTGGCCCCTCAGCTACCAAAAACCAGGCCATGCAAAACCAATACAGTTTTACTTACTCACATGTAAATATGGAAAAAAATATCTAGTCTTAGAAATAGTCTAGCTCAGTGAACTCCAATTTATTTGGCACACTTAGGGTGATTCTTTAGTGCAACATTCCTGTGTAGCCTTTGTTACCAGGGTCTGCACAGAACAAGGCAGAGAAAATGTTGACATAATAATTTTTTCCAAGGCTGTTTAAAGCCGGTGAAGCAGCTTTGAGACTCCAGGGAGCAGCAGGTGGAAGGGCAGCAGCTCCAGCCTCACCTGTGGATCCTACAGTGGGAGTGCAGGTAGGCCAGCCCCTGCAAGGCACCGTGGGTGATGGCAGCAATCTCCACTTCCTGGAGTGGTTTCTTGTGAACTACAGGGGGGAAAAAAAAATCAAGAAAATAAAACAAAACAGAAGAAAATAAATGGGATATTTTCCTGAGAAAGTGTTTTTTAAAGAAAGGAATCCCACCAATCTGCTACAAAGAGAAATTAGGGAAGAATTCTTCCCTGTGAGGGTTTTGAGGTCCCTCCCAACCCAAGTCATTCTGTCATCCTGTGATCTTGGCCCCCAAGGAACACTTTTTTTTTTTTNAAAAAATCAAGAAAATAAAACAAAACAGAAGAAAATAAATGGGATATTTTCCTGAGAAAGTGTTTTTTAAAGAAAGGAATCCCACCAATCTGCTACAAAGAGAAATTAGGGAAGAATTCTTCCCTGTGAGGGTTTTGAGGTCCCTCCCAACCCAAGTCATTCTGTCATCCTGTGATCTTGGCCCCCAAGGAACACTTTTTTTTTTTTGTGATCTTTGGCTTTGGTTCTCTATTTTCACTTAGATTCCCCTATTTCTTTGCAGGTGCTGTTCCAGTATTGAGGTCACATCAACCTCCTGTTCTAAAATCCATCTGTAATTATTCCTGCACACTGCAAGGCAAGGACAAAGGTGATCTCTGCAGGATTTTATTATGGATATTCTGAAAACAGGCAGCCTAAAAAGGCACAGATTACAGGAACATACCTGTACAGCTTTATACCTTCATTTGACAAAATTAAAATGTGCATGCCAACTATCTGTAGCACTGGGAAAGCCTCAAATTCTTCCAAGAGAATGGACCAGCACAGACAGACAACCTGTACCATCTGCAAAACCCCACTCTGAGGAAACAGCCTACCCTCAAACTCAGGTGGGGGGCACTACCAAAAAGAAAATCCAAGACATGTCAAACTTACCTTCTAGCAAATCAGAAGCTGATCCTAAACAGTACTCCATAACCAACTGCAAAAGAAGAGAACAACATGCCTTCAAGTACCTCTGGAAGCATTTTGAAATTAGAAAATGTCTTCACATTCCAAATTTAAATTACACTTAAATCAGGCTTTAACGCCCTGATTAAGGAAAAAAAATAGTAGGTTTTGTTAGTTTTCCATCAGAAGATGCAAAATTTGACTTTATTTTAGTACTGTTCACCACAAACCCAAAGCTATTTCAGTGCCTGTGCTGAGGATTTGAGTGCTGCAGTGTCCATTTGCTCTAAATGCCCCTCACTCACCCACGCCGTGTGCTCCTTCAGGTAACAGCCCTTGTACTCTATGGTGTTGGGGTGCTTCAGCTGTTGCAGAAACTTGACTTCTTTGATGATATCCTGCCATTTCTAACGAAAAAAACAAAGCAAAAAGTATAAATACATCTCTCTTCTTAATCCTCTACATCCTTTCATGCACCATACACTGTAGGACAGCCTGAAAAGTGACCCTAAAACTATTTTACAATATGAAGATGGAAAGTCAGTGTTGCAAAAGCACAGCTGTAGATCAGTTGTCTGGGTCCCTATTGCACTGAGATACCCCCAAGACATATTTAACAGCTTGAGGACTGCCAATTATTTTTTTCTTTATTTCAACTGCAATACATTTTACTTAAACACTGCTGCTTTGCCAACTGAAGTGTTCAGTGGCCTCCAAGTTATTAAGAAACTACAGAGAGTAGCAGTGAGCTGCTCACCTGTAAAACAGCACAAAACCACTGACATTTGGGAGACCAACAAGCATGCAAGAAAAAATGAGTTTAAACCACCCTTGTTTGCTCTTAACAAACAAACACACCCTGCACATCCACACACCAGTCCAAAGGAACAGTGGGTCCAAGTTCCACACAAAAATAAGTGGAACAATTAACAAGCAACAACTGCAATGAGACTGAGATTAGCAGGTCTTTGCAATTTGATAGATCCTCAAGAGTTTCAGAGAGCTGTGCTCCAGTGGCCAGTGTGCTATTAACATACCACTTAATAATATATTTCTGAAACAAGCCCCATCCAGGCACTCTGAATCCCTACTCACTTCCTTAAACTCAGCTATTTGTCAAAATTTGCATAAACTCATTTTCTCTCCCCAAACCTCCACGATTCCCATGGAAGGGAGCAGCAGCTCCTGCATTAAAAGCTGTTCTGTTGGGGTCAAACCAGAGCTGCAGCTCATTTCACTGCTCAGACTTCCACTGGAGCTGCCACAGCTCCTGAATGCACAATTGCCTTTATCCCTCTTACCTCATTCGTTTGCTTTCCACTATAGGACATCTTCTTGACTGCCACCACCTCGTTAGTGTGGGAATTCGTAGCCTGGAGTAGGGAGAGAGAAACATTGAAAAAAGCAAGAAACAGATTGAAAAAAAGCTTAATTTTTTTCCCCACCTCCCCACAGAGTGAGCTGTGCCTGTGGCAAATGCAGGCTTCTTTTTCCTATATTCTTGCAAGCTCCCATATCTCAGAAACATCCTCCTCAGGATAAGATTAACCATACAAATATTAGGACACTCTCCCTCCATTTTATCTGTCCATATCCATTGTTCCCCCCTCAGACTTTGTGCTACTTCTCTATTGATATGTGAAAGGTCCAATATTGCACCTACTGAGAACCTGCAAAATACAGTTCTATTGGAATTGCAGTAGAAACAGTTTTAAGTGAACTTTTGCCAAAATGTTTGCCAAAGAATCAAAGTGGTGCATCAAAGTCTCCATGATTTCATCCAGAAACTCCACACAACACTGACATTCTTAAATAGCTACTTCAATTTCCAACTTCAAGAAGATGATTCAACCTGGAATTTATCTAAATTAAAAAGCTTTCCTTTCACTGCACTAGATCTTAGTTTTGCAATGAAGATTATGCAGCCACGAAAATTCTACTTTTCTGAAGCCTGGATGACAACTGGAGGCTAAAAACTCAGGTTTGGAAAGATCTCTCCTTGCCTGGACTGGCACTGCCCTCATTTCTGCATGTTAAGGGTAAAAAAACATCAAGCTTTTGGTCTTAAAACAGTTGCTGAAATCTCTGTACCTCCAACCATTTTTGGGACAAAAAAATTAGTGACAGTTAAAAGCTTAAACTATAATAGGAGCTAAATGTGGTAAATCCTCCTTTCAAGTAATGTATTAACTAATGACATTTTTTTTGAGGCATGTGGGGACTTCAAAGAAAAACTCTGTTGAGTGAACCAGTGGAGCACAGGAATTACTGAAAGGAGGTGACAAAGGCCCCTGACAGCACACACTCCTCAAATGAGACAGAGAAAGCTGAAAATGGGTAACTCTGGGATAAGGCAAAGCCCTTCCCCACCACTTGCCACCCTGATTCAGCACAGAGAAGATCAAGAGTGTTTTACTCAGATGTATTAATGCTTTCTTTCTGCCTGCCACATTAATTCCAAGTAGTTCCACCTGACCATGGTATCTGTCCTTCCAGCTGGGATTTGTCACTGAAGGACACACTGCCACGTTCCCACAGCTGTGGGGAAAGTTCTGGCTGCACCAAGTGCTTGGGATCCTACTGGCTGAGACAACTCCCAAGGCTGTATCAGCACACCTGGGGAACAGCCACTTGCTGAAGCATTTTGGGCCTATTTGAGATGATACCTTGAGAAATTATATTGTTACCCCTCAAAATACAACGTAAAATACTTCTATGACTTAAAATTTAAGGTTCCTCTCCTTACAACAGTTCCACCAACACCTCCATCACTTGACACAACTCCAAACAGTGAACTGGAATGCTTAAAATATCTCACACTACCTGTGGGCAGCTAGAGATGTCAGGGATCTTATCTGAATACTTTACTGTCTGATATTCAGAACCCCAGTTCCAGTGAACCTGATCCTCCTGAGTGGCTGACCATGGTTCCAAGCAGCTTCAGTTTGGCTTTAACTGATTTTTTCAATATTGATTCTATTTCAGTCTCACTAATGCCAACTAGATTATAATTATTTCCAATTCCAGTATTTTGGATTTGGATTTGTTTGATACAAACTGTAAAAGCACCATTTTTCTAATTTTCAGATTAAATTCTCTTGCCTGTATCAATGAATGCCATACATCCTTCCTGCTAGAATTCCCATTCCTCTGAGGACTCTCTCTTTGCTTTTGCCATAAAGGAATTTGCAGTGATTTCCAAGCATATGAACTTCAAGTATCTTGAAACTCCAGTTTGGCAAATGAATTTTCAGCTGTATAAGTTCAACTTTCAGCATAAAACACTATGTATTTGACCTGGATGGTTGGGTGCACTATTAAGACTATAGTAAACTGCTACCATAAATACAGCTGGAACACTAAAGAGATCAGGAGTGATTTGGAAACACTTATTTTTGAGGTGTGATCACAAAATGAACGCACACAAAGCACTAAAAATTCAAGGAACACCTCCTTCTACAAATGCTCAAAAACTGCCAAAACCTCACTTGAAATGATTCAGTTCTCCAAAAAAAAGAGAAAGAACTCTACTTACAAAGTAAACTGCTCCAAAACTTCCATGTCCAATTTCATGCAAACCCACGAATATTTCCTCAGGATCATCTTTGTAGAACAGGTCAGCTATTTCCGGGTCCTTTGGCACCCCTTTGCGCATGTTGAAGCGTGTTAGGAACTGGTTTGTGCTCTCAAGTCCCAACCAATTTCTTCCTTCATCGACAACGCCGTTTGCAGACAGCTCTCAGCACCTGGTGGGAAAGTTCAGCCTTAATCTGCTTCCCTTGCACGTGTTTCTGTTCACACTTCTCTGGCAGCAAAATGAGAGGAAACACTTCCAGCAGCAATAGGCTTCACCATCGCTTCCTCCCTCCAGCTAATTCTTTTTAATTATTAGTCCTATTTAGATAGAGAGATTAAAATGCATTCAGGATACAACAGCTCTTTATCTCACACAGGAAGCAAGTGCTGCAGTGACACTGAAGTCCACTTGAATTCAAGAGTCCTGTTGCTATGCAAAACATCCTGTGACAGGAGTTTGTTATTCTTCACGCCAGGCTCCCAATGTGTCAGGTTTTAGACTCTCTCTGTTGTTCCTCCTACTTTCCTGGGCTGTTTGCTTTGTCTCTCTACTCCCAATTGCCAGCTGGTGCTGGTGGAAAAGTCAGCTGCTATTCCACAGCAACACTGCAGCCATGTAATTGTTATTTTTCTATTTATTTACTCAGAGCTGAATGACAGCCAGTGGTGCTGGATTGTGATGGCTCCTAGCACACGGAATTGCTTTTGAAGAATCCTAAACTCCATCATACCAGGCAGATCTTTGCTTCCTTAAACTCCTCCCTTAGCACAGAACTGAGCTGCACCTAAATGAAAACTTTCACCATTCACCCCCAAAATTTTATGTGTGGGAAGGAAAAAAAAAAAAGGAAGAAACATTCTAATATCAGAAAGTTTTCCATTTCTTAACAAAACATCTTGAAAAATCTGCACTGACTCTTTAAATACTGGTATGCAAAGCATTGATGGGGGCCTTTACCCATCTGCTTTTGGCTTGTGAAATGCAGCAGAGGAGCTGCAGCTGAGTCACTTGGAGCAGTTTCCATCAGTCTGGAGAGTCTCAGAGCTACTTTCACACCTGTGGTTCAGCACCTCACTTACTGAGGCCACATCTTGTCAGTGCACAACAAACTCCTGCAAACACACACCAGAACCTTCAGCCTATACCATGATAAAACCCAGGGCAACATTTAATGGGAGAGCAGCTGAAATATAACAATCAAATAAATTTTAAACTAAAACACACATAGAAAAGGCTTCAGAAGGTTTTGGACTTCAAGTGCCATCTGGATGAATGCAGAATTTTGGCCTGGTGCTCAGACAGCCTCCCTGGCTCAGGGTCAGTGATGGAGCAAGGAGAGGTGCAGTGAGAGGAGCCCACCTGGATAACTGTAGCACCAACCATGCTCCGTGGCTCACATTCCTTCCAGCAGCATTGTCCCGTGCTCCCAGCCCTCCAGACTCTCCTATTCTGCAAAGAAAAACAAGGAACTGTGTTTAGAAAAACCATTTTGAAGTTTTACACCTTATCCTAACACACAAAAACACCACATGCAGTAAAGGCCAGTGACTACAGGAGCACAAGGAACTGGCTGGGAATGCTAATGGCATGTCTTTAGGTGAGGATAAGCACTTCCTGAGCTCCAAAGCCCTTGGACAACACATCATTGGAGGACAGAAAACCAGGAAAAGAGGTTAAATGCCAAGTTCTTTGGCTTTTATAAAGACTCCTAAGCTTGCTAGGGCACAGGAAGCTCCCTCTCAGACCCTGCTTTTGATCATCTATAAAAAGGACAAAGCTCAGAAAAAAATCCCCATCCCTGGCAGAGTCCAAGGCAAGGCTGGTTGGGGCTTGGAGCAACCTGGGACAGTGGAAGGTGTCCCTGGCCACGGCAGGGGAGTGGAACTGGATGGGCTTCAAGGTCCCTCCCAAGCCAAACCATTCCATGATTCTGTGAGAAGCTGACAAAGCTGCGTCCATCACTCAACTCTGCGTGTTCCACCTGATGACACACAAGATTCCAGGGAAAGTCCTGGGCATCAGTAAGTCAAACACTGCTGAATTCCACCAGGGAGAGTATGAGCAATGAAAAGATGGAAAAGGAGTGGCAGGTAGTGAGCCCCAGCAGCAGAAATCAGGTCACAGGGAGGGATGGCACCCACTCCCATGGGTGTGGGAACCCCCCCAAAGAGCCACTACTGTCCCTTCAGGGGAGTGGGGCACAGGGAGAGCTGGGAACCAGCCTGAACCTATGGAAAATTGTGTAGCTACAGTACAGCAGAAGTGCTTCCAAGTTAAGCATAGTGCAGTAGTTACGTTGCCAAAATCTGAATTAATAGGCACCTGATTTAATGACACACTAACTCATGCTCTCCTTTATTAGGGAAAAAATAAATGAGCAGAAATCTTGCTGCTAATAGCTAACATTACCAAAAATGTTATTTTTGTTACTTTATCTCACCACAGGCCAATACTATCGAGCTGTTAAAAGGCTATTTGAAGAGCACCAAAAAAAGGTCCTGCAATGTTTGGCTTTTTTAAAAAAAAAATCTCAAGTATAAACAAAAGCCAGATGAATGAAATGATTATTCATTTTCAGCTGATTGGCCTCACCCAAAGGTGCTATATTTACTACAGCCCTGCAGACAGGGCAAAGAATGCAGTATTTCAGGTCTGGCATTCTTCGGCCAACAGAAAAATCCAGCTGGCTTTAAAAAAAATAAAAACAAACTGATGGAGAAAACAATTTATCCATCTCCAGTCAAATGAACCGCTCTGCCATTAAGAAAGCCTGTGCAGCTCCAGTATTCAAGGTATTTAAAATGGGAGGCTAAATGTCAATACTTTAGAGTTAAGCTCTAAGTAATAATGTCATTTTCCAATTAGGGCAGGCATGAGTAGTGAGGCAAGTAAATCTTCTGGGTAAATCTGCTCAGCAGGACTATTATTTCCCAGTAATGAGTAACAAAAAAACTTAGGATGGAAAGTGTATCAACAGCAGCCTGAGTTGTGTTGATTGAACAGGAGTGATCCATATGATCCCACAAACACTGAGAGCCCTCTAAGACACCAGCACGGCACCAGATCCACAGTTTGGGTCTTGGCCAGTGTAAAACACCACAGATACACATCACACTGCTTCCACTTGGGCTGGCAAAGTCACAAACCCATAACATCACAACTCTCCTCTAGATATGTGGAGACTGAAATAAAAATGGTTTCAAGCAAGGCACTGTAAGAGTTGAGGGCCATTAGTAGAAAAAACTTAAGTTCAAGGTATGGTCAATTTGAGCAGGTTCTTTTCATTACCAAAGTGCTGAATTAATACACCCAGAAACAATTTCTGTTAGAAGCCTGTTTTCTGCTTTTCATCCTCATAAAGCAGCATTTGAGACTCTGCATGTCCTGAAGACCTCAAAAGGAACCATCATTAATCACATTGGCAGTGACTTAGGGGAGATACAAATGACTTAAGATTTTGAGGGTTTGGGAGATCAGCATTTTGTTCAGACAGCAGAGTTTCCTCAATGCTAAGCAATCCTACCATTTAAAAACCATTAATTAACTGCTTTTGCTACAGGAGTCTGCACAAAGATTCTCTCCTACCACTTAGGACTTCCAGGTGCTTCATTAATAACAACAGAAAACGCCTTGATCTGAATATAAAGAACAAAACACAACTGGAAACACTTTTAAGAGGATCTAAACTACCAATATTTCTCAATAATCCATGGTTTTAAAACTATCTCTGTCAATGAGATAAACTTGAGAACTCGAAGTGTGTGGCTTGTGAAAACACAAGTTTGAATTCCATCTCCCAGCACCATAGGGCTGTTTCAAATGTGCCCAGAAATGCACAAAATTAATTTTAGTTCCAACTACACCAGGGTACTTCCCAAAACAAGGACAAAGTTTTCCACTTCATGCAGAAAAACAAACTACAGGAAACAGGGTGGACCAGCAGCAGATTCCACTCAGAGGAGGAGCAACATGACATGGCTCATGCACCCATTTTTAGATGCCTATTTTGAGGGGAATAAATTCACACCAGAATTATTTTCCCAAGAGTGGCAAGCACAGAGCCCCATTTCATCACTTCAGACTCTCCAAAACCTGGAATTTTTCCTTCTTTACAATGTAAAGAAGGAAATTCTGAGATAAATTCAGCTGATAACTGTCCTGAGTAAGAAACCTTTCGAGCTTGAAGCAAGGAAGGTGCTCAAGTTCCCCTGCAGCCCACACCCACAAACTGACATGGTTTTGTTGGTTTGATTTGGGCAGTTTTTGTGTGGTTTTTAAGAAGCTGGAGCTCTTCCCCTTCCCTTCAATTGGTACATATGGCTGGCTGGCCAGGCCAAACACAAACACTTCATCCTGAGCTGATTCCCTCCCATGAAGACCACAGCCTTGGATGAACAGCCCCATTATTTTAGAGAAGCTTTTTGGAGAACACTCTGGAACCTCCACGTTTTAAGCTGTTCAGTGTCATTTCTTTGATTGTCAAGAATTACTTTCCCAGCTAACTTGATGTAAGTGGACACAACGTGGTTTTTTCCAGGCACTTCACCCATTTTAATGCTTAAGCCAGTCAGATTCACGTACCTGGAACAGAAATTCAAGCTACAGACAGGGCATACAAAAAGCACTTCTACTACTAATTTAAGCCTTTGTTTGCTTAAATTAATCACCAATTCCAAGACACTCGGGAAATATTTCATTCTGGTCTAGAAACAGCAAGTCCTCTCACGTCCTTCCCTCAGATTTCTCTGAAGCAATATGATTCACTCGGTATGGAACAGGAACAGAAGGTACCCAGTGACCTTCAGCAGGAAAGACAAATATTCCTGAGCATTTGAGGCTCTTCAGGTATCAGGGCAGTGTGCCCCAAGGGCACACAGCAGGAGCAGCAGCCTCAGGAAATCAGGACACAGCCTGCCAGGAAAGCTGGACAACGTGAACAGAACCACACCAGCGGTACCAGCAGCAGTTCCTCAAGCACCACCTCTATTGCTTGGCTTTTCCAAGGAATAACGTCCCAGAAGATCCAAGTCAGTGCCACACACCATTCCTGTCAACATCTGGGTGCCACCACAGCTCCTCACCACCTCCAGCTTGTGGAGAGAAGTGCAGGAATTTCCCTTTGGAGTGTTTGGCTCTGCAGTGCACCTGGAATTCCACGCCGGCTCTGCGCTCGGGGCTGTCCGGAGCTCGCGTGTGCATCAGGTCATGTGGAGTTCACACATTACTCATGCTAATAAAACCCTGAATCACAACTCTTCTGACCCAGGCCATCGCTGCACGCTGCCCCTGGGGTATGAAATCCAGCTAATAACTTGCAGGGCTTGTTGTAGATAAATACCTTCACAGAATCAGCTCTTTTTTTTTTTTTTCCTGATGAGGAACAGTAGTTTTAAAGGAAACATTCAATTTATAATTCCCCTATGGCCACTATTTGTGCAGCAAAAGACAATAAACTTATTAAAAAATTAAAATATTAGACAGCCTTATTAAAAAAAATTTTAAAAAAATAAAATCAGCAGGCCTAAAGTCAAGAAACAATCGGTTTTAGTCATCAGGAATGTTTCAAGAAGAATGAAATCAAGCCACAGGCCAGCCCTCCCCAAAGGAATAGTCCCAGTTGTGCTCTGGAATTCCACTGCTTTGCTAAATATGTATAATCACAGCTACCCAAAATCATGGGGTAAGGTCTGGGCTTTAGTTTAAAAGTCAAACAGCATCATTCTCATGATAGATATGTAATGAAAAAGCAAGAGGCACTGGGTGTAGCTTCCCAATAGTTTTCCTGTTGAATTTTAAACAATTTAATGAAATATGTATGCCCTTGTTAAGTTTAAGGGTAATTAATTTGTCTTGGATTAGAACCTGTATTTTACCATAAAAATCTAGAGAGCATTGTTAGAGTTTCTCAGATTTATTTAACAAGATTAAACACTTTCAATCATGAAATAAACCTTGCCTAATTAAAGATAAAGGGAAGAAAAAAGGCTTCCTGCCCCCAGCAACAACATTTCATAATATTTCATCATGGCACACTTGAAATAATTCAGCAGTACATCTGGAAGGGAGGAAGGATCCATGAATCATTTTAAACCCTAACATACATAAGCCCAAATAACATCATACACAGAAATACAAATTTCATCAGATCTTCTCACCAAAACATGTCTAAAAAGCATCACAGATGGGTCATGAAATTGAGAAAATTGCCTCCCTATTTTCATCATTTTTTTTCTTCTCTTTAGTGTTTTTATCAGGCTCTTCATCATGTTGCTTAAAACTCCAGACCATTATAAATTGATGAGTATTATGCTGTGTGTGCCACTCAGAGGCACAAATAAGTCATCGGATTTGTTTGCGGAAGCCTCAAGAGACAGCAGCACACTCAGAGTTTCCTACCTATTAATGTAATGGCTTCCAAAGAGCTGGATCCATTTTGTGGCTTAAAGCTATTTTTAGGTACTTTTGAAAAAGAGTTTATATTTTGACCATCACATAATCGAGAAAAATAAAACAAAAAACCCATCCAGCAACTGACAAATCTATTCCCAGAGCTTTCCAGAGCATCCAGGGCGATGGTGCAGTGAGATGTGAGCTGCTCCAACTCACCTGCATTACAACATTGCTGGAGGATCCCCATGGGGGACACTGAAGCCACCACAGTGGCCACCAGGTCATTTAAATAGCAAATGAGGCTGAAACCCCACCTCCACCTCCCGTTCAAGTTTTGCTGAAGTGTAAGAAGTGACTGCCACAGTAACTCTGAACACAACAAAATTCTTTGTGTTTTAAAAGTGCTTTCCTTATCATGACTTAGATGGCCTGGCTTCTGATTTGTCCCTTAAAGCCAGAAACTGCAGAGACTGTTAGATTTAACTACCTGAGGTTAACATATAATTATGTTACTGGACAGTTACTGTGTGCTAGTCAAGGAAAAGGTGTTTTAGGAGAGGCACATGAACATATTTACATAAGAAAAGCCTGCAATGCCATTTGGGGCAAAATGTGATTTCATTATGTAAGTGCAGGGCAGTGAGTAACACTCCCGGCGTAGCTACATGGATTTTGTCATAACATTAGCTGACTTTGAAAAAGGAGTTTTCTATTTAAAAATCCTGTTTATTCTCTTTGTGCAAGAAAACGTAAACTCAGGTACTGATTTTCTGGAAGCTGCATCACTGTAAAACTGGCCAGAAGGAATTGTGCAGGAGGTCCTTACACAAAGCAGAGAAACAGATACAGGCTGTGTGCAAGAAGGAGGAAAAGAAAAGCCATTCCCTGGTCATGCAGGGTAAGAACACATCTCTCAACAAACCAAATTGTAGGGTTTTAACTTTTTTCTTCTCTTTGAAGGGACAGGGGAGGGGATGTGTGAAGCATGTTCTTCATGATTCTAAGAAAATCCAGGAATCTTCACCATGACTGACTATTAATAAAACAACAACCCCAAATATCAATTTTACAGAAGGTGAGTTGCACAGGGCTGTGTATGTTGTTCCTCCTCTCTAGGGATAAAAGGGAAAGGTTTCTCATCCTGACCTGCTGCTGGTTTATTAAGCAGAGAAAGCCATTCCAACACATTTCCACAACATTCCCAACCCGGTTTTCCACGCTCCCATGATGTATGTCCCCCAAGATAGCTCATTTTCATTGTGTTATACTTCCCCCTTTCTTTGCCCCCTGAATCTCTCCCTGCTACAACTTCTCCTTTCTCAGCCCTCCTTCCTTCCTGCCTGCTCTGTGCCAGCCAGAGATAACGCTTTAGGAAACAGCCCTTTGGACTGCTTCAGTTGATCATTTCTGCTCTGCCTGCCCTCAGTGACTCCAGCACATCCAGCTCTCCCTCCTGACCTATTTATAGGCACAACTGCAAGCATTAACATAAATAACAGGAATTTGTTCCATGCTGGTATCATTAGGAATGGCTACACCTGTCTCATTCAGGTGCTAAAGTCTGCTTCAGGAGTGGAGTTAAACAAGAAAAAGCTTATTTGGGAAAATTTAAAAAACTCCATTTCACATGGGAATATTATTATTAAAGAATGATAGACTTAGTCTAGCAGGTACCAGCCAAGGAAGTATCAGTCATTAATATTACATGACTTACTCACTGGCTTTCTAAGTTTATTCTTTTATAACCTACAATTTTTATGGCCACTAATAAAAGAGACAGAAGTGAAAA
>VZUA01069115.1:0-17124 GCA_013401035.1 Horornis vulcanius
GCTAGCTGAACCCCGCACGCTAATAAGTTTTCATTCCTTCCCCTGGTACTTTTTGTGTGTACCTCAGCTGGTTTGGAAGAAGCACTGTTGAAAGCACAGCTGTTTTTCTGAACTGACAGTTAAAAATCACTGTAAAGCAAATTAGCTGTCTATATTTTGATCAAGGGAAAATCTTATATTTTTTAACATGTTGCTTGAGGTCTCTACACATATGGTAAACTGATGATTTTGTTGGAAATCAAAATCACCTATATATCTATAAAACATAGAGGTAGAGAGGGAGCTTTCCCCATACAAATATGTTACAATTCCAGAGGGAAATACCATCTGGAAAAAGTAGATCTGTTGACCTGTTCATCTAATTACATGCCTTTTCGCTAAACAGTCAGAAGATGCCCTATTAGTGCTGAATGTACTGATGAATTTGTAAAGTGGACACTTCTTTGTCCTTTGAATGAGGCAAATATCCTCAACCTATCCACTTACTATTAATCAGTACTTGCATTAGATCAGTGACTTACATTTCTTTTTTCTTGAAAAGAATCTTAGTCTGAAAAAGGACCCTCTTTCAATTCCTGCTCACCATCTAAACACATCTTTTAAGTCTATACTTTTAAAAATATGAAAAAAACAAACATTAAGCAGACAATGAAATTAATATTAGCCACTTGTTTGGCCGTGTTCTTGTTTTTCACCTTTCATATATCCTTTTTAATTTTAATAAGCTCTGGCTTCTAAAATCGCTTGTGTATTACTCTGAAAACTTACGAAACACAGAAAGTCACCTAGACATTGGACTGTGATAATACATACACCAAGTAATTCAAATGAGGGAAAATGTATATATTTAAAATGTTTCTCCTGTCAAAAAAAAAGTAATGGCTTTTGAAAGACACAGAATATCCTGACCAAAATGGAGGCACTTTAACCACACACCTCGATATTCTGCACAAGACTCACAGTATCACAGAAATATTTTGGTTGATGAACACCTCAAAGGTCATTGAGTCCAGCCTTTGACTGATCACCGTCTTGTCAACTAGGTCATGGCATGTCCACTTATTTTCATCTCTGGGAAAGGTGATTACACAACCTCCCTGGGCAGTCCATTCCAAAGCTTAGCAACCCTTTTAGTAAATAAGTTGTTCTGAAGTTTAACCTGAACCTCCCCTGGCATAGATTAAAACTATATCTTCTAATTCTGTCAGTGGTCATCTGGGAGAAGAACCTGACCCCCACCTGGCTACAACTGCCTTTCAGAAATTTATAGAGTGATGAGGTTCCCCCTGAGCCTCCTTTACTTTCAGGATTAACACCCCAGCTGTCTCAGCCTCTCCTCATCAGACCTGTGCTCCAGATGCTTCACCAGATCTGTCGTCCTTCTCTGAACACACTCCAGCATCTCAATGTCTTTGTTGTAGAGAGGGGCCCAGAAGAATTGGACAAAGGATTTGAGGTGTGGCCTCAGTGCTGAGTATAGAGGGACAGTCAATACCCTGCTTCTGCTGCCCCACTGTTGCTGACACAGGCTCCTTGGCCTTCTTGGCCACCTGGGCACAGCTGGTTCCTGTTCAGCTGCTGTTGACTGGCACCCCCAGGTCCTTTCTCACCAACAGCCACTCTGCCCCAGCCTGTAGCACTGCAAGGGTTGTTGTGACCCAAGGGTAGGACCCAGCACTTGGCCTTGTTGAACCTCAGGCCACTGGCCTTGAAATGTCAATCCAGCCTGTCCAGATGCCTC
This sequence comes from Horornis vulcanius, assembly GCA_013401035.1. Lineage (NCBI taxonomy): Eukaryota > Metazoa > Chordata > Aves > Passeriformes > Scotocercidae > Horornis > Horornis vulcanius. Next base: position 1,742 of record VZUA01069115.1, read on the forward strand.
TGCTGGGCCTTCCTGTCCTCCAGCAGATCAACATTCCCACTCAACATAGTGTTATCTGCACACTGACTGAAGGCCCACTTGACCCTTTGTCCAGAACATGAAAAATATAAAACAGAACTAGCCTCAATAGTGAGTCCTGGTGAACCCCACTGATCACTAGCTGCAAGCTGGATGTGGCACCATTCACCACCACTCTCTGGGCCTAGCCATCCAGAGAGTTTTTAACCCAGCCAAGAGTGCACCAGTTCAAGCTGTGGGCTTCCAGTTTTTTCAGTAGAGTGCTGTGGGAGAAAGTGACAGAGGCTTTACTGAAGTACTTTGATACTGAACCATACCAGTATTTTTTTAAGAAGTTGTATTCAGTGACTTTTCCTGCCTTGCGTATGGGCTCCTTGGAGTGTCTATCAGATGACATTGCAGAGATCACAACATAGACAAAAACTGTGTCTGAAGTAAAGCTTGGTTCAGCTGCCATGCTCTGTGACTGAGTCGACAGGGATAGTTTAATCCTAATTTGCACTTGAGAATCTGAACTCAATGTTCAGTCATGGGTGAAAATCTCTAGATTGCTTACATTTTTCTCTACAAAATTTCCATCAGTCCTCTAAACTTCACAGTATTTCCAGATATCTGCAGATCTCTACAGTTGTCCGGGTTACAGATATGGATATAAGTCTGTGAAAGTTAGTTCCTGTTCGGACAGTTGGCATCTATCTCTAAGTCACCTGAATATAAAATGTGTGATAAACCAGATTACTGCTCGGTTTTATTGCTACCAGCCAGATGCAGATTTTGGGTCACTGCTGTGCTCAGTTCTCAGCAATCTGGAAAAGTTTTAAATGGCCATGTGAAAGACCCTATCAAATGCTGTTTCTCCCAGACTTCTTAGTTTTCATATCTTTGGCAAATAATTGGAAAGCATGTTGCTGAAAAGTTAAGTAACCTCTGATGTCATCCAAGAATTGGGGGATAAAATGCATGTCCTAAACTCAATGATACGTTTAAGTACTGGATCGAGATCTGATGAATAAGGGAATTCTGAGTTATAAAATCAATGCATCTTTCATTGGCACTGACTTAGCTCTTTTAAGTTAGAGAATTTTTTTTTGTCTTCTATTATGGGCCATTTGAAATGTAATCTTTATGGTTTTCAAAGTGCCAGAGACAACTTTTCAGAAAAGAACTTGTTTTCATTTCAACAGCTAGGTTGACTGAATTACTCTGCCAGGTTCAGCTTTGAGGTCTGGCCAAATCTTGAAGTCTCTAAGAAAATCCCCACTCACCATTTTACCTGGAAGGAGGTTAATGAGTTGGCACTGTTTTCATGCTAAGTAGTGGAAACTCTGAGAAGTCTTCAATAAAGAAGCCCCACCTTCTAACACCTAGTATTAAACCAAGCAAAAGCATCATCTTAATAGGCTGTTCAATAGTGTTCCTCTCACTAGAACATGAGTGATGACTGTTTTCATATTTGCTAATATTTTTCCTGTTTGCATTATTAAGTCAAATTTTTGGGTTACCTAAAATTTAATCTGATTCTTTGAACTCTCTGTTTCACAATGTTTTCATGTAAATTCTATATGCAATCTCAAGATATTTTTCTCAATAATTCTACTTTTAATTAATAACCAAATGAAAAAAACAACAAACAAAAACAAACACAAAGCAAACAATGAAGCTCAACTACAAGGGCAGCATAATTCAAGTCCCCAGCCATTGTACAGATGTGGCCCTCTGCAATGCAGGACTAGTTTTTAGTAGAGGCTATAGAAGCAGATGAAAAATTTAGGCCTATGTCTGATGTCATGTGTAATTGTTGCCATCCTAGAGGAGCACCTCCATCATCAGAGTCATGTAATGTCTCTTCCTTTAACTGACATCTTCCATTCTCCTCTTATTCTAGAAGCATGATTCCATGAAATAACTACTGCAGTGCTGGTTCTAAGTAAAACCTAAGCTTCTGTTCTTGGCCCTCTATGTTTTTTCCAATATAATAACTAGCCAGAAAATAGCCAGAAAATTATCTCTAAGGGATGTCTGAAGACTGTCCCACTGCAAATGATTTCCCAAGGTGGCATAGAGCCAGGGAGGCATGCATGGAAAGGGTCAGTTAAGAGTAGATTTGAGATGTCCTACCTGATTGCTGCAGTCAGTGTAATTTAGATCAGCTATAATGGCCTTTTCAGCTAAAACTGAAAAGGTAACTTTGAATCACTTCCTCCTTTTCATGGTCTCCTTCACATCTGCACTAATCACCAACCTGGAAAGTATCTAAAAGGCTGGGAGATGTTGCACTTGATGACATAGTTTAGTGGTGAACATGGTGGTGCTGGGTTAAGAGTTGGGTTTGATGACCTCAGAGGTCTTTTCCAACCTGAATGACACTATGAATCTATAAACATGATCTCAGCATAAACTGAGACTTTGCATGTGAGAGCTCTGCAGAATTTCAGGTTTTCTCTAAAAATATTATAGCAGTAAACTCATTGAATCACGAATGAAGAGTTAATTACTGGAATAATTGACTCAGTCACCAACTCTAAACTGTTACAAAATGTTTGTGTTTCAGGGAAAAAAATGTGTATTGAAATGAATGTTCTCTGGTCCAGCATGTTTCTGGTTTGCTAAGAAACAAAATAGAAAAACCAAACCAAACCAAACCAAACCAACCAACCAACCAACCAACCAACCAACAAACAAACAAACAAACAAAAGCCCAGATCTCAAATGCTGCTGTCCTTTAGACAGCTATTATTACAGAGAGATGTCAAAAATTATTCTGATGCTATTTTTCTTTCCCTAAAGAAAAACATGGCAGTAGTACCTTTACAGGAATGTCACCATTTTGTTGTTGTTCTTTGAACAGACCTTCTGATCATGCTTTCCTGCTTTCTTCTCTGTTCTGCACAGCCTTCAAAGCAGCATTGTGCTTAAACTTTAAATGGTATTTTAACTTACTGCAAAAGGTATGGGCACACTTCCAGGACATTTAGGATTTGTACCACTTTAAAAAGAGAGAGGAAAGAGAGTGTGCAGGAGAGATGAGGGGGAGAGGAACAACTTGTAATGAATTCCACACCTGCACAGCTGAAAAGCATTTTATTGTCTGGAGTTTTTCAGGTCTGGAGATTATAATGTAGCAATTAAAGCAGGCATCGGAGTTGGGCTCATTATCTTAGCAGATCTCTATCATCTGTAATTGACAGAGAATGTTTAATATGAGACATTTAATAAAATAATATCTGGACCATTTACACTAAGGAGAAGGTAAAGAAATCATGGTTCAGGTCCTACTACGTTTTGAAGGATGTAATAAGTAATAATTCTGTGTGTAATTCTCCCATTTCCAACGAACAAAAAACAACACAGTAAGTAATTTTTGATTTTACTTCGTCCACTAACCACAGCTGTTTTCACTTCATGTTATGAGTAAATGCTTTATGAAAAGAAAAACAGTCCTGGAACCACTGAAGGAAGGAGGTAAGGGGAAGGATTTTCTGAAGCTTTATTTAAAAAGTTAATATTAGTGTTATCAAAACATCAGCAAACACTCTAAAGTACTCCAGCTGGGGTCACTCAACAGCAGGGTAGATGTTTGGGATCAATTGCACCATGACAAGGGGAAACACATTCCTTTATGTAAAACTATCCTTTCTTTTTTCAAGAGGCAAATCCAAATGACAATAAATAAAGTTATCTTGTGACTACATCATACCCTACCACAATTCCCATCATTCATATGTTTCTCCATGATCTAGAAAGAAACAAGTGCATTATAACACTGTTGTTGGTGTAAGTAGACCACAGAGTTGAAAGTGTGCATTTAGAGTTGCGCTAATTATTTAAACCACAGACTTGGCTCTGTTAGGTTTTTTGCAGCTGATATCTCTTACTCTTGTCCAGTGTGTAAGGGAAACTAGGGACATCAACACAGCTACTGCTGAACACCAGCTCACAGGAACTAAAAGTCTTCATAGATTTTGGTCACTTCTAAGTGGAGAAAGAGGAAAGAGCAGTGGAATGTAAAATGGAGGAAAGTTTCTTGCTGAAAAGTTAGTTTATAAATCAGAAATTGAAACAGTGTTATTTAAAAATCTTAAAGAGAAACTATCACAGAAATAGCAAAAGCTCTGATCCTCTCTCCACCCTACACTTATTCTAACAATTCTATTGCATAGAGTTTGAGAAGATGCCACATTAAATGAGCAAATATTATTGTCTATGTTTGATTTTCTTCCAACCATTCTTACAGTTTATCTCATAATCCCATTTTCCCAGATTATATTGGATATAAAAAGAACTGTGTCATATCTACAAGAACAAAACCCAGTTCTTAGTTGCTGTATAGCTATAGGACATTGAGGATAATATGAAAATTTTTGTCTAAAATTTGAAAGTGCCTGCAGTAGTTTGCTGTTTATTACTTTCATAAATATCTTTCTCAATGGGAGTATAATGAAACTAATTCACAGGTCATACATTATACTTACGCTCCTCAGAAAAGTACACACTGTACATGCTCTAGTGGAGACTGAATCCTTCATTGAGAAAACTTAATTGTTTGTAAGGTTCTAAGGAAGAGAAATCTGTACCCTATCTTCCCCAGATGCACTGGAATGGCATGCTGCTTTACTTTGTGTGTTCCAGCCAACCCAAATGACTGCAGTAACTTGAAAATTCTCCTTTGTATGAAACAGCCAATGTTTTAGCATTTTTCTTTCCATACTGTAATTCATGGACATTTAATCCGGCTGGTGTAGGGGTCCGCCGTAGCTCAGACCCAGGAGGCTCAGCCACCCCAAAAAGTATCTCCTTTAGAGACAACTCGTTGGGGGGTTAGAGCACTCCCTCAGTCGGCGGAGAAGCTTCACTCAGCAGGGGGCAGAGCAGAGATCAGCTCTTTCAGCTTAGTGATTTCAGCTCAGTGATTTCAGCTCAGTGATTTCTCAGCTCCTGCCCTGTGAGGTCTGCTTCTCCCTTTGCCGGCCTGGGGGGGATGAGAGAGAGAGGGTCTCGTTGGCTGTTCCGCAAGCAGCTTTATTGCGAGTGCATCTGCGGAGGTGCCGAGGACGAGAAGCCCCGGGACTAGGGGGATTTTAGGGGTTTTTATAGGGAACCAGGTGGGCAGGGGAAGGGGCACACAACCAATCCTTAGGGACAGATTTACATAAGATTCCGAGGGGGCTTGTGGGTCTTCTGAAAAGTCACCGTAACCAGAAGGCCTGCTTTCTTATCTTAGGGGTCTGGGAGGGATTGCACAATTCCTCTTTATCAAGGTTCCCTCCAAGGCAGAGCCACTGGGGCTCTGCCCCTCCCCCTACAGACATTGACAAATTTTAAAGGAAAAAATACACACCAATCCTTTTTTAACTCAAGACATGAAATGACCATTAAACTTATTTATGTCATACTGAAAAAACCCTGTCTTCTATCTTCCAGAAAAATTCTGGCAGAAAATAATAGGAAGCAGTCTGAAAGAGGATCATAGGAACAGGAACAGGGAGACTGATTCACAAAACACAGAAGGAGAAAAAGAGTGGCTTTTTCTCCATTTGAAATAATGAGATAACAATACTTGCAGGACTTTAAAGGCATGTGGAATTTGTTTTTTCAAAAAGTACTTGTCCATTTTCAAACTGAGTCCTTTGTGCTCTTGAATAACTCCAAAAACATAATTTGGATGGAGTTCTGAGATGAAATTCATGGGGCAAGAGAAAGTTCACCCATGTAAGCCCCCTGCTGACCTTGGAAGCTGGTGCTAGAGTTCCTGGCTGCAGATGGCAGGCCTGCCCGATGCAAGCAGCCTTTGCCAGAGTCGGTTATCCCAGACACAGTTGCTTGATTCACCAGCTGTTTGAGGTTCAGATGATCTCCTTAGCCCTATGAGCTTTGCCAGGATTTGCCTCATTTAGTACTCAGTAATCAGTTATGATGACTGTCCAGAGTTTCATGTGGAGAGGGAGTATGAATTCAGAAGAGAGAAGAGAGTCTTATGAATACTGAAACTTTCACTGTTATCAACACTTTTCCTTCAGAAGAAAAGAACTCTTGCAGCCTATATACCTCCTTTAATAACTTTTTAGTCCATAAGTGCTGCTTGCGTTGGTAGAAATCTGTAGAAACAGGAGTCACCACTGTAATATGAAAAACAAAAAAATAAACCCAAACTAAAAAAAAAAAGTTAGTTTGGCTCTTGAGAAAAGAGTTGAGATGTGGTAGAGGATAGTCTAAAACATCTTTGTTAATGTTTAACAGAAGCACACGCTCAGAGTTTTTTAAAATAATTTTGTGGGGCTAAAGAATCTAAGCCTGCATCTGCTCTATCCTTTCGTCTTCTCTTTATTGAGACAAAAAGTCACATTTTTGTTTTTCTTTGCAAAATGTCAGGAAATTACCTTTACCCTAAAACAACAGTTGCACATGATCTGGGTGAAACCAGCTATATAAATTCAGGCCCAAATTAATACATATGGCTGTTTTAGCAGTATTTTCAGTTACATAAATCAGACTCAGGCTGCAGGCTGCATCTTTATAGGTAATAGTGTTAAAATGCTTAGATTTCTGAACAACTAACAGCTTATTGGACAGTATTAACAGTTTGTAGCTCCACTTTATGCTGTTAACTTTGAAAATGACTTTTAAAGCTTAAGGTGAAAGATTTCCATGGCATTATTACATTAATACGGATGATGTCACATTGTGTATAGTATATACATTATGACATGGTATATAGTATATATGTGATTCTATAGTATCACATCTGGGGGCTGTGAAGCAAGATCTGACGGAAGACTGAAAAGATAATGTATAGAACAGTGCAATCTTATAACTTGATTATAAACAGAGTTCATGAGCAGAAAATAATAAGGATCTCCATCTCTTATGTGTTACTGAATGACTCAATATAGAAACAGGAATTCCTCCTTAAAAAAAGTAGTCCAGATCTTGATCTTCCTGTTTCTTTTATGTAAATTCATTAACTAAGGAGTGTCAATGCCTGGGCCTGATAAGTAACCGCTATAACTTACAACATTAAATATAATATGTTTTTCCCACTCAAACAATGTATTCTAAATTATAAATACTTTCTCAGCATTGTAGCCTGGTAAATTTTCTTTTCCTGTTGTATGAGACATTGCTATTTAGCCAATGAAAAGTATTCTATGTAAGTATTTTTCTCACCCTGAAAGCTTTGAGATGTAACAAGAGAAAGCAACCAAGCATTTAACAGACTTGTTTGACTGTGGGAATATCAAGTTATACATATTCACAGTGCCAGCTTTTTGTTGAGTTCTATTTTTTCCTAACTTATTTTGTAAATGGAAATATTTTTGCACAGTTAGCTTTTATACTTACTTCCTGTTATTTGAACAGTAAAAGGTTGGTTTGAGATATCTTTGGATGAATTGCTTCTAGACACTATTGTTTTTAAGAATTTATGCAAAGAATAGAAAAAACACTGTAGCTCACAAAACTTTCTCATAATACTCCCCTCTGCAAGGAGAGGGGAAGGTGATGACACACCTCAGTATAAATAGATACAGTCAACGGTGGCAGAAAAGCGTTTTCACAAATGCTTCCAATAGATTTAATGGCAAGTGAAATTTCACACATTTTGGTTTCTGAAAAAAACACAGCAGCCTTATTCTACACCAAATTGCAAAATAATAGTGATTATTTTGAAAGTTTCCACATATATCCCTAAATATGCAAGAAGAAAGATGGAATGTTTCCTTCAATATGAATGAAATTTGAAGTGGAAGAAGGTGAATGTCTGCAATAGTGATGCTCATACAGTAGTAGATGCAAGTACAGCAGCAATATATTAGTTAATTTAGTCCAGACTCTTCATCCTGGTTTGTACAGTTCCTGAGTGGTGCAGGATCCTGATCCAGTGAATAGTCTCTAGTTACAAAGCTAATAACATCAGCAACAGACTGGATAAGTACCTAATTTTCTTGTATCTCATTACAGAGGGTTGTGCAGATTTAAAATGTACTTAAGCTTTGGAGAACTTAGACATCTAAAGTGGGTTATCTGATGCAGATTTCTCTCTATCAGCTGCCTTTTCACCCTGGGAATACTTGCACTTAAATGTCCCAGACAACCAGATTGAGCTTTTAAATCTTGTACGAAGACAGTTCAGTGCAGGGTAAGTTGACACCTACCAGGCCTGACATGGATGCCAAGTCTGAATATCCCCAAGGTAGATTCTCTTAAGCAATCTACTGAAAACTAATGCAAAGGAATAGGATGAAGTACTGGACAAAATGGATTTTTGGATACCCTTTTTTGGAAATGTAGCCACAAAAAGAAGGGAGGTGTAGATTTCCTTTTTTCTTCAGTTTTTAACACAATTGTGTATGAAATCAGAGACCCCTATTTACTCTGCAGCCTGCATGGGTTTAAACTCTTGTATTCCATAAAATCTCACATATTCTTTATAGCATGGATTTTAATTACTTTGCATTGTTAGTGATGAGTAAATGTAGGTGGAAATAGAGATATTCCTCAAATGCCCCAGTTCAGTAGTACTGGAATTGAAGAGGAAAAGACTTGCGTATTTTAATCATCTAGGACGCAATTTACTAAGTGTATGGATATTTTTAATGCCCTCCCCCCTGCCCTCCCCCACACCCCCCGTCCCCCAAAATAAAATTTTTTTCTAAGAGTAGGTACATAGCAATGAGGCATTAAATTTTCTGTAGTCTGTATTTAGAAATTAGAGGTGTAGTGCTAGGTAGATAGACATACTCAGATGGTGATGATGATGTCTCAATAGAATCAATCTAACTTTGTACTTCAGAATTTTGTCCAGGTCTATCTTCTTTTGTTTTCACATATCTGATGGTGCTTAAGGTACCAGTGGTGCTTAAGGTACCAGTGGGTCTATTTTATTCATTGTCTGGTAACCATAATTTCCAAGTATTTTAACAAATCATAATTTCTCAGAAAATGCCTCTTGTTTACCTTATTAAGGTATATTATAAGGTATTATAAGAACTTCTTAAGGCTTCATGAGTTCAGTCCAACACCACAAATTATTCTGGCAGATACATTCAGCAGTCAATCTGGTAATGAAAAATAGGTCTCAAGTTATTAATTTAAAATTCATCTGAATTATCAGAACTTTGAAATTCAGGGGCCTTAAGGCAAAGATATGGGAAAAGAAATAAGAGATCTTTACTAGTATGTATGTGTATAACAAGGCAAACAAACAACAACACTGCAATAACAACAAGCAAAGAATAATCAAGAAAATCCAATAAAGTCTCTTCCTGCTCTCTATACACTTTCCCCTTGGGTGCAGTTCTGGTCACAGCCGGCAGGGGCGCTGGTGGCTCCCGGTGGGCAGGGTGGGTGCTGTGATTCTTCCACGGCTGCAGGGGGCGCTGTGGCGCCAGCTCAGGGAGCACACAGTAATGGCAGCTCAGCCCTGATGGGAGGAGATGGAAAAATGGCTTTGCTTTACAAACCCCCAGGGCCTGTCGGTCTTGGTGCCCCTCTGAATAGCAAAAGGAGCTGTAACAGGCACCTTGGAAACAACAAGCTGGAATGGCAGGAACGAGCATAAATCCCATAGTAGTGTATGAGATGTATCAGAAACTCCTCAGCTGCAGCTGGCACCCGGTAGGCATGGCTACAGCATAGCAAAAAACTCTGGAGCATTGGCAAAGAAATCCCTAGGAGGAGGAAAGTGTTCAGCATCCTGGGGTTTTCCTCTGAGGCACCCAAGCAGATGATTAAAGTCCCTTTTTTAGTGAGGTCGGTGTTAATAATGTCCCAGTTCAGTGGCTGTTCTCATGAGCAAAGGTCCATCCAGGGCAGAAGAAGCAGGGCTGGGCTGGGCTCCAGCAACAGCAAATTCCAAAGCCCCACCAAGAAACAGCTTCACTGTCCTCTTCTAAAGCCCAGAGAGGACAAGAGTGAGCCACTGCCCCAGACTACCCACCCCCACCGCCCTCTTTTTTTTTTTTCCCTTTCCAGCCCCAATTTTTTTAACATCTCTGCCCCTCTAAGAGAACCCCTCAGATAAGAGAGTAGCCAGCCACAGTCTTCCACAGCCTTAATTTGTCTTTCTTAAGTACCCGGTCATTGTTATCTTTTAGCAACAAAATGGGAGAAAAATTCCCTAAGAGAAGGAAAAGAAAAGGAAAAGCCCTAACCTCTAACATTCTCCTTGTTGCAGTCAAGCAAGTAACATCAATTATTGAAATTAATTAGGAGATTTTTTGTGTATATCAGTAACACAAAAGACACACCATCATTTGTTTCCATTTTAAGCTTTCATCTTTCCCACTATAAAACTCCAAAACATCATGACCAATTACTGAATTAATTAAGGGATTATATCATGGATAGGACTTGATGACTTCTCAAGGTCCTTCGTAACTGTATATTTCACGGATGATAGGGTGTCTTAAATAAAGTTGCAAGTGAGGCTCCATAGCACCCTATGCCTGATAAACAATTTTTCTGGAGAGGAAGCTAATATGTTCTCAAGATATTAGTCATATACATAATAAGAAACCCAGATGTTAGTTAGGTAAGGTATTTCTGGAGAAGTAATTTCAAGAGAGATGAAGGCAGCATTCAGTGTTTGGCAAGGAAGCAATAGTTTCAGTTATCTCAGCAAGTCTATCATGCTTCATACATTGGAAGGTATAAGTCCCTTAAAAGTCCTTCCAGTCTAGATGAGTGGAAAATTCCTTGCTCAAGCACGGAATAAAGGTATGTCTGGCATATACCTATAGTGGGTAGAATCTAGCTGTCATCTCAGAGCACAGACATGGTTGGAGGAAAGCAAGGAAAAAAATTCACTCCCTGAGATCAAACTGTCAATCAAAGACAATTCTTTCCTGACCCCTATAGATTATTAAGTGAAACTCTGAAATATGAAATGTGATTACATTCATTAGCATGATATAAAACAGCAACTGTTAGAGTTATGTCACTCTTCTTTTTTTCAGTAAAATATATGTAAGAAATTTTATCTTACTAGTTAGCACTATTTAATCCACTTGTGATTCCCAGTGTTAGTTCAGGTGTAAATGCTGATATCAAAGTGAGTCCAGCTGGAAACTGGATCTGGATGTATCTAGCTTGCATCACTCCATTTTTAATGTGTCATTTTTTCTTGTTATGAAAAATTATAAAAAAATTATTCCAGTTATTTTGGTTCTCTTCCCTACCCACATTTATCAATAATAATTTTGAGGCTTTTCATTCTGCAAATTGCATTAATCTCAGGTTGTCTAAGCACTACAGAGTACATTTAGCCAAAATTAATACTTGATAAATTAATCTGGTTCTAGGTCAGCATGATTTTCTGAGTTTCTTAACAAATCTGATTGCTGCTGTCAGGCATTAGAAAATCTTCCTTCTGCAATCTTTCAGAGTAGCAATAGTGAAGTTACTGTGTGTTGTGGAAAAAACAAAAAAAAAATAGCCCATGGTTGATTCACAAATTTGATTCCATGAAATCACAATGTTGATTCCACAAACCTTTAGAAATCCATTAAGGGCAAGGCAAGGTTTCTTTGAGATATCTCATGCCTTTTTTACTCTAGTAGCCTTTTCAGTATCTGTTATGCAAGGCTTTATATCAAACATTCTAGAATTTATTGAATTACTGTGGATAAGATCTCCTAGCATTTACGTTGTTTGCAAGGCCAATAGACTCCTTTGTAACCTGGCCTGAGGTCCCTTTAGTTACTCAGGAGATAAAGTTCTGGATATAAATGAGCAGCACTTCTATTAACAGGGTAATTGCTTAGCTCCAGGTCCTCAGTGTTTTTAAATGCTTCCAGTTATGCAACTCCTCTGCATAACTTATTCAACCTGCTTGAAATATCTGCTCATTGCACATACCAAATGGTGCATGGTCCATTAATAATGGTCCATTATTAGCTCAGCCACATCTTCACTTACTCTTACATCTCTCATAAGCATAGGCACATCTATACATGGTATTTATCCTTGTGGGGTTCTCCTCTTCACAGATTTTTGATTTTTTTCATGCTTATTATATGGTTTGATATTAACTATAATGTAAGAATGATAATTTAAAGTAAAATATTAATAAGCAAAACATACTGAAATAAATTATGGTATGGGCTATATTAGGACAACACAATGAAATAACAGTAATAACAGAAATTTAGTATGGATTTTCTGGTTTTAATACTTTAAGCTGATCTTCAGAAAAACAAAGGAGAGACTTCTCTCCTCTTCATTAATGCCTCCTGCATTCCCAAAATGTTCAGGGGTATTGTTGAAGCCTTTAGCCTTTCTCTGCATATCGGGTACTGATTGCTTTCAGAAGCAGGATTCTGCTTGTCTGATTGACTGAGAATCAGATCTGTTATATATGTCTTAGCTCAAAGAGATTTGGAGTATATTGACTTTTTTAGGAAAGAGAACAATATTTTAACAAAAATCTAGCCTGATTTATATCTTGCAATCCCATTATTGTTATCCTATCTTTACCAAGGACTGCATTTAGCCTTATTAGAGTTAAAAAGTGTGGAATGAAATGGTCACTGTTTATTTTACACGTTAATGTAAATTTGTTGTTTAGAAGTTAATGTTAATGAAGGGTTCATTCTTGTTAAATTTTAACTGCTGTTCTGATTCAGAATATTTTAACACTTCAGCATTATCTTTAAAACATTTTCAAAGTAATTTTCTGGCTGTGAATAAGATTTCCTTCTACTGAGTGGTTCTGTATGCCAAATATCCACAGAGATACTTGATAGATTTGATCACTTCTTCTGGATCATTTCCTAGATTAGTAGATGTTACACTTCCATACTAAGTCTATGTGACACTATCTTTACAGAATCTATGGATTTTACTTTTATCAGGATCATGTGTCTGTGTGACTTGAAGTAGGAATGTTTAAACCACAGAATTAATGTATTTTTACAAAACATTTTGGCACTCTTCCACAAAACCAGCCTTTTGCATTTTGATCTTCTCTTAGCACAAAAGAATATTGATGTAGGAAACACTGGTATACTTAATTTTCTCTGCATTAAGGTTACTGAGAGAAATAGAGTGTTTGTATAGCTGTGAGGGGGAAAACTGTAACAGCAAAGTGAGAAAAAAATTACATGGCCTTCAAAATACCAGAGTTACTGAATTCCTTGTTTAGTAAACAGTGCTTCACACCAAAAAATTCTCTCTCAATTCAGATGAGCACTTGTGTTCCTCACATACACTAGTGTCACGCTTGTAGATGGCATGCAGCTGCCAGATAAATATAGCCATTTCAGACCCCCAAACCCAACCAGCCTAGAAGTGAAAACATGTCCTCAGATAAGGTGGGGATAGGTTGGATTCAAACCCAAGCAGGGACCTCAGCCAACCCCATTTGACCCTAATCATTGGTCAAGGAGCTAGGCGGGCAGTGTTAAGACCCGGACCAATCAGTTGTCTAAATCAGGGATGTTCAAACCCCTGATAAAAGAGGTGGCCATAATAAGCTCAGGGCTGTTTGTTGAGGACCCTTGGTGGGTTCATGTTGTTTCTGTCTCCAACCAATGACCCTTAATGTAATAAGCCAGCAGTATTTTTATAGATATAACATAATTCATCATTCTTAGGCCTTTATCTTGAATTGTTTATTTCCAGGAGAAGCAAGTTAACTTTTCACAAGATGCGTGTATGCTGTACAGATAGGAAAAAGCTTTTATTGTGATGTTTGAGGGTTTGTTTCTGTCTGCTGTATGGGCAGATCCTGTAGCTACCTGCTGACTAGTGAAAGAGACATTCGCATTGATAACAATTGATTTAGCTGTTCATAGTAGTGCACTTCTCAGTAGCTGTTCATAGTAGTGCACTTCCTGAGAAGTCCTGTGGCTAATAATAGTCAGTTTCTTATTGCTACACAGCTGACATGACAATGACCACGTTACCTTTTTTTTCTCCTTAGGTTCTGGCAAGAGCTCTTCTGATACAGTCATGGTAACTCAGAAAGCTTTTATATTCTAAAGAGGTTGAAAAAAATTGTAGGATTGAAATTATCTTACTATTAGTTTTATATGTTTTGCTTTTCTTCAGGGACTGGTATGTGTCTCCTCCTCTCATTATAAGAAATGGATAGCATTTTCATATTTGAGTTACGAATTAGATCTGGAGAACTTCCCATTAACTCCGCTCAGAAATATCTAAACCCCTGAGTTGATAATGCTGCAATCTTAAGGTTTCTTATTCACTGTGGAAATTTATGGCATCACTGCTGTGGTCTCAGACCTTTCTGAAGGTTTCAGGATAAGGAAATAGCCCCTGTGGGTTGACATTTGGGGCTATAGGCCAGATGGTTATTTTTGTTTGTTTTCTTCAACATGCTGAGTTCAAATCTTCCAGTTCTCTGTTTTCTCTATCCAAAGGGCAGGAGTGTCATTTTGAGCTGAGTGATTGCAGCACCAGCATTTACTCATCTTTAAGGATCAGGTTGTTCATAATAGTTATATTATGCTATATATAAGCATTCTTGCTGGGATGGTTAGAAGAGTGCCTTTTTGCAGACACAGTCTTTTTTTTATTTTGGCTAAATGTTTGTTGTTTGGCTAATATTTGTTGTTTTCTTGGGTGGTTTTATGGGTTTTTTTCTTGTTGTGGTTTTTTTTTTTTGGTTTGTTTTTTTTTTTTTTTTTTTTTCTTTCTTTTTGCTAGCTAAGCTCAGGAAAGAGCTAATTTGCAATGTTAAGCCCCTGGCCTGGCCCAAAGGCACAAGAGTTGGAGAATGTCAATGGGAACACCTCTGATTTATTGTAACCCATCATGTGAGTTCTACTTTATAGGAATTCCTATGACAAGAACTACCTGGACCAGTGGTGGATGAGCTTCACTTGAGGTAGTGGAAGTGCAGCTATGACCTGATCTGAGTTGGCTTTGGCACCCAGTAACTCCACAAAACACACATATCTCTTTGTCCTGAGTGGCCACTAAGATGGGTGGAGCCTCAAGTCATGGACTGAATGAACATGGTGGACAATTTTACATTTTACAGACATTTTATAGGGATAACAAGGGATGGGCAGTTTGGAGATTGTTGCTTCCTCTTTAAATTTTGAGTTTGGTACAGTGAGNTGTTGCAGAAAGGAGGAAGGGGGAGGAAGGGAGGAGGAAGGTGACATTTGGAGTGATGCTTATCTTCCCAGATCACAGTTACACGTGAGGGAGTTCTGCTCTCCTGGAACACCTCTCTGCTCATAGGAAGCAATTAATGAATTATTTTGTTTGATTTGCTTACTTGTGTGGCTTTTGCTTTATGTATTGAACTGTGTTTATCTAAATCCATGAGTTTCTCAGGGACTGTTGGACTCAGATGGAATTTTCTGGATGGCGGCATTCAGTTATAGTCAATGGCTGCACTT
>VZUA01069119.1:0-14517 GCA_013401035.1 Horornis vulcanius
AAACCACCTCAGGAAAAGTGAAATTACTGTATCATGTTTTCACCACTATTTTTCCATTTCTGAACACAATTACCACTTTCCCTCTCTCCGGTCACTTGTTCAATTGGTCAAATTTCACCTCATTAGCTAAGAAAATGAGGAGTACTTGAGATTTACTGGGTTTTTTTCAAGTGTTCAGTGGCAGAGACAGGAATCTTCCCTCCTGATTTGAACTCAGAAAAGCTTGAGTTTAGACCTCCTAACGTACACCCAAATGAAGTGCTAGGAAGCTTTTGAATCTTTAGGGATCTCCACTTACTCTAAAGCATGGCTCAAGGAGTAAACACTCACTGCAAGGCAAGTGTAAGGCTTATTGTCTACACCACAGTTCTGCTATTTGTCAGCAACCAAGGTTGAGGTCCTGAGTATTTAGATATTCCCACTTTGAAGCTAGTGAAAATATAGTCAGTTCACTGATACCTGTTTAAGTTTTGCTTACAATAATGGATTTAATTTTTCATGCAGTGGAATGGAATCACCCAAAGTGCTCGTAAAGGGTAAAGTACTAAATAGGCATAGTAATTCTCTAAGTCCTTTGATAAGCTTCATTTTATCATATTCTACTTCCTTATATCTGCCCCAGGGTCTTACAAAACACCTCACACCTGTTGCCACGTTTTGCTCAGTAGCAGTTTTCCACCAAAGCCAGTTTGTACCCTACAAAGAAGATTCCTTCAGAATCTTACTTTACTCTCCTACATACATTTTGTGATACTCTACATTGTACTCTGTAGGTATGTACTTTACTTGTGTAGCCTCAGAGCTGAATATTTCAGGAACAAAGACAGTCTCTTAGAGACAGGGGTGGTGTATATAAGCACCCAACTGGAGTTCTGCATACAGTTGTTTATATCACATGCTTTAGGAAGTATATGCAGATCATCTGGAAAAAGCCCAGGGTAGGCAAGAAGAGGAGTTGTGAGAAAAGTGGAATTGTTTAGTCTAGAAAATGAGGGATGTGAGAAGCCTTTCAATACTTAAAACATTATTGCAAAATAACCCGAATGAATAAATTCCCATGTGACTGATGACAGGGGGAAAAGCAACAGCTCATGCTACAGCATCAGAGATTTCAGATGACTTCTGGAAAATCTTTTTGGAGGTTAATGGCCATTTAAGACTGGAGTATCCACTGGGGAAGTAGTGGAGTACTAAACTGAAGTAGTAAGGGATAAATCCACTGCTTTAATAGGGGTGTTGACGTAAGATTGTTAACAGTTTACATGTGTGTCTCCATCACATCCATCTCTCGCCACTCAGAAAGGCAGCTGCCTTTAGATGGGACCTTCTGAGGCAGACACACAAGCATTTCTTCAGCACAGCAAATTGATCATTGCTGAAGCAAGCCAGGCTTTCTTTCCATTTGCTGGTTCTGTGAGGCCAAACTATGGACCTTTCACTCCTTTTCTTAAGTGGATAAAAAATTATTCCGGTATTCAGGTGGGAAGTGGCTTGCTCAGCNCCACTGGGGAAGTAGTGGAGTACTAAACTGAAGTAGTAAGGGATAAATCCACTGCTTTAATAGGGGTGTTGACGTAAGATTGTTAACAGTTTACATGTGTGTCTCCATCACATCCATCTCTCGCCACTCAGAAAGGCAACTGCCTTTAGATGGGACCTTCTGAGGCAGACACACAAGCATTTCTTCAGCACAGCAAATTGATCATTGCTGAAGCAAGCCAGGCTTTCTTTCCATTTGCTGGTTCTGTGAGGCCAAACTATGGACCTTTCACTCCTTTTCTTAAGTGGATAAAAAATTATTCCGGTATTCAGGTGGGAAGTGGCTTGCTCAGCTGGTTAGTAAACATTGCTAATTATTCTGTGGTTTTGAAGTCTAGAAACTATATATTCACACTACTGGATATGAGACACCACATCAGAGGCTTGAGGAAATTAAAACCAAGAAAAGCAAGTTTTTTGCTTTATAAATCATATGCAAAACCATCAGAGTATTCAGAAGTCCTCCTGGGTTTTCAGGGAAGTTGTCTCAAGTTAGATCTTAATCTTTAAGGTTTTCATAAAAACTGAAATAAGAAAAAGGTTTAATGTAATAGCAATCGAGTAGAACACCCAAGAGTTGCATTATTTAAATGCGCTTTTTGGCCCCAAATCACCAGTGTTAACTTCATAGAAGACTGATACCATCTTTTATTCATTGAAAATGTCCTTTGTTTAAACAACATATGAGGTTACAAATCTCACCTGGAAGTAAAAACATTCAGCATCGCAACTGTCAGAATAGCAAAACATATAGGAGCCAGTCCTGCTACAGTGGAAAGCAGGACAAGGATATTTTGTCAATGAATGAAGGTCCTGGAGAAAGTTTAATTGTGTACAAATGTTTTGAGCCATGAAAGGTATTAATTTTAAACAGTAAATGGCAAACTAAACACAAGATTAAATATAGGGCCTTGTAAATAACGATATTTGCAACTTTATATTAACATTATAAAAATAGAACGATTGCTAAATTGTGTCATTCTTTCTTAGTATACAAATTCAAGTGAATAATATAGTATTTTCACTGGTGGTTAAGTTGTACATACAAACACTTCTATTGTAGTAGAAATTACTGTTTTCATTTCCATCAATTGCAAGGATTATAAATGTTTTCATTTTTTACATCCTTTTCTCTGGAAAATTAACTGAAAGTCATGGACACACACATTTTGACACTCTACAAAATTTGCCTAAGCTTAGAAAACATCTCCATTATACAGGAAAGAATGTATGTTTTTCATATTAGGACAATAATAATATTTTTANTAGGACAATAATAATATTTTTAAAATCCATTTTCATTTTAAAGGAGTGTTGTGGACTGTTTAGAAAACAAGGGAAATTTGAGTCTGCACAATATATTCATCTTCATGGTAACTGCTGTTCTTCCAAATATAAACAAAATGGGACTTATAGCAGAATAGGGCACCTAGAGTCCATTAGCATCTTACTCTCTATTTCACTGGGGTTTTTTTTAATAAAATTTAAAAAAAAGAGCTCCTACTTTAAGTTTCAAATTTAAAGCAAAAGCACTTAGAGTTAACCGTGAGTGTATATAGGATCCTTGACTAATACTGTAAATAAAAGAGTTACATTTTTTCCTACTCAGAAGGAAGTAGGTGCATTCATTCTGACATTCTCTAGCCATCTCACTAGTCCCTGCTATGCACTGACTTATAATCAGTATAATTTATGGCGCAATCAATATTTCCATTTTTGTGACAAAATGACATCTTGTGTGCAAATGAAATATCCCAAAGCATCTGTATCAGTATGGCAGTAATCAAATTGCTTGGTTGCTCAGTATCACAAGTAGGGAACATATCATGGAAATAAAGAGGGATGTTCACACACAGGTGGAATCTGCTAGTCAGGGAATAGCCATAGTAACAAGCTTGTGTGAAATATATTCTGTTCCATTTCCTTCTTCCAGGGACCCACTTCGTTTGGTACACTTAGATGCTCTGCATCTCCACTTGTCAGTCAAGCCACCATCTGCTCCTACTCCCTGTAACCCCTTCCAGGTTCCAACAAACCCCCACATATCTTCAAATCCCTTTTACTTCAAAGAGTTTGAACAACGTCTGATCCTTCCCTTTCTGCTTTGAGCATGTCCCAGCTCCACAGTATGCGGGCTGAGAAGTGCTGGACTGTTAAAAGGTTATGTCTACATCCTATTTTGAAGACAGATGCAAGTTTGCTTCAAGCTGGTGGGAAGTGAGCCAGTTTGGATGCGGAGGCCACGTGACTGCATTATCAGCATAATGCTGAGCTTGATGCAATAAGCCTGACAGAGAAACAGAATATATTAACTGAGCTTCAGTCAGTGCAGAGCTCAGGCAAAGCAAGCTTACATCTGTCTGCAATCTGTCAGGCAGCTCCATATTGTGCCTGAATCGCATAATTCCCCCTTCAGTCTTAATAGCCCACACACAAACTGAAGCAGGGACAGAAAGCCATTCTGTTTGCTCTCCACAGATGAATTTACTGATACCAGGCTTCTGTCAGAAATGGCACACCTGCATGGAGCTCTACTCTGCTGTGCTGCTATTTCTGTCATAGGAACCAGTTCTACATTTGCCAGAAAGCTTTTATACTCCACATCTATATTTACATTTGTTTAGTTACCAGTAAGAGAATATTTTCTGCACTGCTACCTGTCTCCACCCACTGAGAATCATCTTGAGAGCTGAGAAACATTTATTACAAAAAAAGATTTGCAATTCTCTTTCCATTTTTGGTCTGTCCAAAAGCACAAGAGTTCTGATAAATAAGACTCAAAAAAGCACTACTTGCTTTCAGTGGTCCAGCACTGCTTAGGATGAAACCCACAGTTAACCATTTTGAAACACATCAATAGAAAATAAAGAGACTATTAATCCTTAGACCCATATACCCCTGGGAGACTTTACATACCACCCTTCCCAAAGTCCATTTTCAATGTTACATCTATTGATCATAAAGACTGGACACTGTTATATGTCCAGCTGCCACATAGGCCATTGAAGGCCTTTCTTTAATAAAACTTGAAGACTCCTGGATAGAGTTCTCTGTGCACAAGCATTTTCTCTTTTTTTTTTTTTCTCACCCCAAGGAATCCCTGATATATAAAAATGTCTTCCTCAAGGAGACACAACCCTAATGCCTGCAGCTCCCTGAAGTGACTGCTTAATACTTAGGTTACTGCACTGATCATACAAAAGTCTTCATCCCTTTCTGCATGTTGTCCTCAAATATGTCTGTAAATTCCTCTCTTAAATCACAGAAATCATCTTGGAGAGATATTCTTTATCCATGCTGCTTTGTTCTGTAGGAAGTGCGGGTGTTCAACAAAGAATGTCTAGCTTCTCACTGGAGCTATAGAGATTATTAACCCTTAAATAGCACCCAAATTCACTGAAATTAAGAAAATGAGAAGATGCAAACAGGTCTCCAAGAACAGGTACCCACTACAAAATCCAAGATACAGGTTTGACCCTCTCCCCATGCCTCCAGAAACAGGCAGTGGAAGTTGGTCCAGGCTGGAACAAACCACACAACCATCTTCAGGCTAAAGGAGACGGTGACAGGACCAGCAAGTCCATGGCTCAATGGTACCTGGTTCTCTTTTATGAATCCTGTCCTCATTTATCCTTGTAACACAGAATTCATGACCTGTCTTGCAGGCATGTGCATCTGGCTTGACTGAATTTTCACTGTGTCAATTTGCTTCTCAATTCCTTTCAGCCAGAAAAGACCACTGGTGATACCTGAGTGGAAACAAAGATGACAAAAAATACTTTGGGCCATTTTGCAGCGGGAAATTATTTCATATTGTGTTTCGTTCAGAAAGGTCTGACAAAAAGTCTACCGCAAGAACCTTCTCTGTCCTACACATCTTGCTAGGTAAACACAAATAGTTTAAGCATTAAATAATTGCAGGTTTGTTTTTTTTGTTTGTTTGTTTTTCGTTTGTTTGGGGTTTTTTTGGTTTGTTTTTTTTTTGCATGAAAGGCTTAGACATCTGAACACCAGGGTTTTATTGACAAAAAAGTCTGTTCAATCTAATGCTTGGAGTGGAGACAGGCAGCTCCTGACTGAATTGAAGTATCATCCTGTGTCTATACTCCAGTGTCTTGCAGTCAGCTTTTCAGGCTGGAGCACTTCTTCTGCACTGTTATCCCAGCTCCACAAGCCTGAGGAGAGCTCTGTGGCATTGTCTACACACTAAATGGGTTATCAGGGAAGCCTGCTTATCTCTGCAGCTCCTGCAGAGTGAGATGACACCTGTGTGTGTATCCCCCACAACTCCCCACAGGCATCTACCAAATTTCCCCAAGCATGGAGAGAAGACCCTGGCATTCACCAGACACAAGCCATGTTGGCATGAGGAGCAAGAAAGGTTCTCTTTAGGAGCAACAAGGAGATGAGGTACATGTGCGCAGCCATAAGCTTTAATGCCCACAGGAATCAACCTGGCATTTTTTGGCCTGGCACAAAACCTCATCTGTCTTCTGTTTGAGAACTGTGATACAGGCAGTGAATCAGCACTGACATGGTCACAATGCCCAGGTGCTACAAAATTGCTCTCCCAACCCTGTTTGGGGTGTGCTGAGACAGCTGCTTGACCAGAAATGAATCCTGTTTCAGCAAATGCCTGGCCAGGAGCTCTCCACTGGGTTCCATTCCATCCCACCCCCAGCCAGGAGCAGCCCCAACCCTGGGCCTGGTTTGGTGGAGCCCATGGCTGGGCAGTGCTGTGGGCAGCTGGAGACCAGCACTGCTGCAGCATGGCTGGGGCAAAGGCTGACAGCCCTGGGGGCTGACGTGGGGTGCTGGGCTGGGGGGAGCCCCTTGGGGCTAGCAGGCACGGTCAGGGCTGGAGGTGCCCCTGGGGCCCTGTCACCAGATATTTTTGTTAAATTTCTGTTCTTAGAGACTTTTCTCTCATCTGGACATGCTGGTGATCTTTTGCTCGCTCTCCCTCAGCAGTCCCTGACCTTGCTTGGCTGCAGGAATTCACTGTGGATCACTCTTGCTCACCAGTGGCACTAAAGCAGCCCTCTCTTTGAGACACACATGTTTGGCTGCTTCATTGCACAGCTCCCCAGCCCTGCCTTTGGAGAGATTGGTGCCACAGGAGGGAGGTGCGCTGCATCATGCCTGCCTGCAGCTCCAACAACAGGAATTCCCCACCTTTCCCCCCACAGGCTTCCAGCTTCCTTGTGACTACCTCCCTTGTGAACCACAGACTCTGAATCAAAAAATTCCCATTCCCTGGGTTCAGAAGCAGTAGTCACTGCCCATTCAGTGCTGCACCTGAGAGACAACTGCTGTGTCTCCCTTTCTACCCGTCGTGGTCCCAGCTACAGCTGCCCCTGAGCTGCCGTGGCCTAGGAGCTCATTTCACAGCCATGCCACAGCTCCCTGCCTCAGCACTGTGCTGTCTCTGCTTTATAACCCCCTTTTCAGCCATCATGTTTTAGTCAAAAATTTTCTACTGCAGGTTACAACAGCTTCTTCCAGATGCTGGCTCATTTACAAGAAGTGGGTTAGCCTTCACCAACCTTACTCACTGTTAACCCTCCCTGACTCATGTTCCAGTTCAGGGAGTTCAATCCTGTAATGCTCTGATGGCATTTTATTTTAAGTACATCAATATTTTGAGTGGAAGGACCTACTTTTAAGCCAGAGAGAAAGAGAGGAGGAGTTAAGGTTCTTCCCAGCTAAAAGGCGAATTTTGATACACCGAGGGATCAAGGAGATGAAGCCTATTCAGCTGAGGATCTCAAAGAATTGAAAGCATTAAATACTCAACATTTTTTAAAGTAAAAGATTAAATCAGATATAGAACTTTTTTTTGTCAAGAGAAGGGGAAAAAAGGCATTGGAAAGGAACATAGACTTCAGCGAATGAATAGGCATAGGAAAAATGTGGTTAGGACTAGGCAAGGAAACATAGGGCAAGCAAAAGGGAATAATCACTAGAGAAAGCTGTTTCACAGCATCTGTAGCAGAGTTAAAAAGACAGACCTGCCACTCCACAGTTGATTTAATCCACACTGAATCTGAATCTCTAATGCAATTGTAATTTGTCAGTATCTTGTAACAAGGAGTCCTATGTGGCAGTTATGTATTTGCCCTTTAGTTTCACAATTCCCTATTTTTAAATATATTTGGTTGCTTTTAGTTTGACCGTCCCTAACACTAAATCACTAATGCTCTGGCATTCAGTGCAGAATGGCCTTGTGAAATCTCTCACTCAGTAATTGCCTCCATTGCCCTTTCTTCCCAAGGCCATTATTACTGTTTGCCTCCCAGGTCTGCAAATCTGCCAGCAACTCCCGAAGTTGTCTCCCAGCCACACATTTCAGTGACCTCATCTCTGCAGGCCACAGCCTCTCTCACACTTGACATAAACTCAGATCAACAAATCTCCTAAAGCACAGATAGATATACTTCTCTACTGCCAGAAAGCTCTAGTACATCCTAGTGAATCAAATGTAGAACAAACATAGATCTTTACCAACAGGTGCAATCTTTGTTTCTGTAGATGTCTGTGTGCATCTTCAGTTGGAGTGTGAATGTCCTTGGGGCTGGCTTGTGCAGCAGAGGTTTGTCTCAGGCAGCCTTCCATGATCATTGGGAGAGAGAAAATTTTTTGAGTTGTGACAAAAAAGAGTGAGTTTGGTTCTGTCTCTATAGAGCCGCACTCAGTTGTTTTTGGATACAACCAAGGTTCAAATTCCTTTCAAAATCATTAAGCTGCATTTTCAGTGGGACAAAACTTATCTGAAAGTAAAGAACTTATGCTGCAATGAGATAAAAAGAGAGTACTCTCATGGAGAAATAAATGGTTAAAGGATAGAACACAAAGGATAAAAGTCCTTGGAGGAAGATCACCAGTGGAGTCCCACTGGACTGTATTACATGTTGTTATTATTATATAGTATATATAGTGAATTCCCACAGGAATGCACTGATTGATCTAGTCCTAAATGACCTGGAAAGTGGGATGAGATAAAGGAATAAAGTTTGCTGATAATAATGAGTTATTCAAAGAAGTAAATTTAGAGCCAACTGCTAAAAGCTGCAGATGGATACCATAATGCAGAATGACTTGCAAATAAAAATGCAGTTGAATTCAATATTGATAAATGTAAAGTAATGCACATGGGAGAAAAAGCCCAACTATACATATGCAATGATAGTCTCCAAAGTAGCTGTTACTACTGTGGAAAGCAATCTTGAGGTTATTATGGAGAGGCCTATGAAAATGTCAGCTCAGTGCTCAGTAGCATTTAAAAAAGCAAACCAAGTATTAGGAAAGAAATAAAGACCAAATCAGAAAATAGCATGAAGTTGCTGTACAGATTTACTGTGTGACTGCACTTAAGTAGTATGAGTTCTTCTGTCTCCATCCTCCCAGCTTTAAAAAGTGGGGGGGTGGGGAAAACAAAGCTGCTGCAAAATCTGGGAGAGTTTTGGTGTGAGAAATGGTCAGCAAGATCAGGAACCTTTGTCTGGGAGAAGAGAAAACCATGGAGGGCACATGATAAATGTCTAAATAATCTCAAGTGCCTAGAAGGAAGCAGATGGAGAAAAAGTGTTCACTGTCTTCCAGTATAGCATTAAATGGAATCAGTAGATGTAGTTTCAAATCAACCAAAAGGAGGTAACTTTTCAAACTACAATTCAGCAGTGTAACTCATTGCCACAGGAGGTTGTGGGCACAAAAAGTCTCTGTGAGCTTAAAAGTCTCACAAAAAGGGAATCTGTTGAGAATTCCTGGATATGGAGACTCAGTATTTTCCAAAGACACAGACCCTTGGGAGTGTGAGAAAGGGGTCTGGCAGCATGGCTGTGCCCTTGCTGTTTCTCCATCCCATTTTCTGCTGTGCATCCATTATTGCCCAATGCTGATGAGCTGTGGTGGACCCACTAGAAAAGTTCTGGTGTTTTATGGTTGCCCCCTTAGAGCATCACAGTAAGTCCCAAAGCTCACTGTTTCCTCCTTGGAAGTGAGTGAGGCAAACTTAGCTCTGATGCCTATTTTATGCTGGAATAAAATATAGTTTGGTCTAAGTCAGAAGGGAGGTGTAAACTGTGTGACTTGGATTAATTTGGCATTCAGTGGGTGTGTGAATGATGACATACCCACCAATGGAACAGATGGTCTGGGCAGCAGAAAAAATAACCAAATAGCTATAAAATAAAGCAAGCTCCTTCCAGGCAAATTCTTATGTTCCTTTCACCTAAATAAACCTGAAACAATTCCATTGAAAGGACTGAGTTGTTTACCTCTTTTACATGAGGTATGTCTTTTGTCTTTGCTTAATTTGGACTCACTCTGGGATTTACTTGCTGGAAATTCATCTTCTTTCTCCAGCTTGAATTTGGGTGCTTATATTATTAAATCTCTTGTTGAATCTCTTTAAGAGTGTCTATGAAGCATCATCTAGACTGACCTCCAGAAAGCTGAAATCAGTCTTACATGAATTTCTCCTCAGCCCTGTGGATCCTGGGGGGGGCAGCTGGGATGAAGAGATCCTGAGGTTGATGAGGCAGGAGTGACACTTATGTCTCTGCAGGCATTGCTTGGCACCATGGGCAAGCAGAATTCTGAAACCTCCTAAACTTAAGCTTAATCAATCTTGAAGCTGTTGAACAACAACAAAGGTATCAGTCCTTAAACAAAAACTACAATCATACACTGCAGCAAAAGTACATCCCTAAGAGATGCATCCACTGTCTCTCGTTTTCTTCTCTTGCCCTTTCCATGCACCCCACATGGCTCTTTGTGCTGTGGGTGTACTGGTGTCAGAGGTGGACCACACAGATAATAGCCACTGCTGCTTAAGGAATTTATCAGATATGTCCCAAAGCAGTAAAATTTTTACATTCCCTTAACTGACAGCAAGATTAAAAAATGACAATGTGATCAACAAAAGTGTTCCGATTTTAAAGGTAATACTAAATCTGAGAGCTTCCCATCAGAGCTTTATCCCAGAATAATATTTTCCACATTGCAGCATACAATTTTCTCTATTTTCATGTAATCTGATAAATATAACTTCTGTTACCCTAAGCATGAATGTTTGTCAATACCAGCTTTAAGGAATAAGAGGCTGATTTGGTTGCAGGAAAAAAAGAATGAGTCATACAGCTGAACAAAAAAATTGCATTTTTGTAAATGTATCCTGTATATCTGTATACTTAAACAAGCCTAAGATATTATGATGCTATATTGTTTCCAAGTAGAAACCGTATCCAGATCTCTGTGTGGGTGGATAGGTAGTGGGTGGCTATAATAAAAACCTCTATGATGTATTGTACATATCCCTCTGTTGTTTTCAAATATGGCTCTGAATTATTAATACCTAAAAATGGAATTGTCCAGTTCTGCCCTTGTGCATCATTGTTTACTTCAATAAACCTCAATTTAGCAGGAAATGGTGAATATTTAATTGTGCAGCATAAATAATGAAGATTCCCAATCATTCTGGAAAGTCCCTGTTTCAGAGATGGCACTGCTTGACTATGTTTTATTGCTGTACTCTGCTGCTAAAGTCTTCTGATTCATGACTCAACCACTTGATATGCTATGTTGAACTCCTCACTTTCACTAACCAGGGAGAGAAAACAGAAGGGTCTCTCACTTTGTCCTTCATGTCTAGGGCACTGTTTCCCAAGCAGGTGCAAACAAGTACTCGAAGCACTAACTTTTGCTTACCTTTTACTTTGGGACTCACGAGTGAAAGATGCTGAGTCTTCTGCTCACTGTTTCCTTGACTGGTTTATGCAAACCAGGCCTCCTTGCCTGTCCCATCTGTGCTTTTCTTTGCATGCTGCCTGGAAGGAAAGCTGTGTGCCTGTCCAGGGAGAGGCCCAGTGTGTTTTTGGAGGTATGGCTGCCTGTGCTAAGGACACACCCTCAAAGCCAGACACGAATTTCCTCAAGTGCAGGATCAAGTGCAGTTTGTAGTGCAGTATCTGCCCAGCTTGTGAAGGCAGGTACTGATAGAAGATTACAGAGGCAATGTTGATCTCCTCCAGTTTTTGTCTGCAGTGCTTTCCCCCCTTTTTCTTTGGCACTGGTCTGATGCCTCTCCTTCACTCTCTTTGATCTAACACTGAGAGTTTTGCAGTTATGAAAATCTGTGGTTAAGGCATAACTGGGCTGTTTCCTTACTCCAGATCTCCAGGAAGTCCACAGCCTCTTCCAAAATCCAAATGGGTTTCATAACACTGGATAACTCAAGGAAAACATAAAAATGTGGTTCATCTTGTTGTGTGCCAGCATGCAAATGTGCAGCTGGGTGCAGTGGGGCTATGCTGGGGGCAGCTAGATTTGTTGAAATCACAGAAACATCCTGGGAGAGTTGTAAAGCACCTCCAGCAAGCTCTGCTCTTCCCCACAGCACAGCAACCTTCTGCTCTTCTCTAACATAAAGATGTTCTGGGCTGGGCAGAGGTTGCATGGCCCCTGTCTGGCCTCAAATGCATCCCTAAAAACATCAGGATCCTTTGACACCTGCTGACACAGGAGTCTGTGCAGCACCTGCCCCTTTGGGGGACGCAGCCTAAACCATCTCTGTATGCTCAGGGCCTCTCCCCCTGTGCATGCACACATCTAGAGGGGACGGTGCCAGCTGATACCACACAATCACAGTTTTTTTAAATAAAACAGGGAGTTGAAGTCGGCCTCAGACCTAAGGTGTCACTGCTCAGTCTGGGATACTAAATATAGTCCATATTTTATGTGTCTAAGGAGATTCATCCCTATGAATGAAAGGGCTTCACCATTCATCCTACTCCCTTTTCTGTATAGAGCCACATCTACCTCTGTGACTTTAGTCCTTCTTTGCTCACTTCCATGCACTCTAGTAAGAACCAGAGAAAACTGCATATTTATTAATCTTTTTTAAGAAATTGCCTGTGTACTACTGTAGGAGTAAGCTGGCTGGCTCTGGTTGCCACCTCCTGTTCCCAAAACCCATGAACCATGGGGCAATACACAGTCTGGCAACATATTTGCATAGAGTTTGTGAGCATGGCTTGGGGTTTAAGGGAGGTAGTATCAGGAAAAAGGATTCTAAGGAAGGCTAGACAAGCAGATACAAAGGCACACTGCATGTTTCTTTCACATCAGTTTGTATCTTAATTTCTAAATATCCAGGTAATTGGAACTGACTCAAACTAGCAGAGCATTCTCCATATCATTTCTTCTCAGAATTTCAGAGATCCAGAGGTGCCAGCTTTTGATTTTCATTCACTTGTCCTAAACACAGTACACAAAATGCCTACCTAAAATTAAAAGTATTTCTAAAACATATTTCTTAAGCATAAAAGAATAAAAGCTGATTATTTCACATTGCATCCATTTTGTAGGTCCTTCTCGTGTAATGTGAATTATGAATCCTGTAATTTCACACCTCCTTTTGTAGATAATGATAAGCAATTTTAACGTTATAATTGGTGCACCTGGTCTGGGTAAGATCTTCTGCTTCATCTACAGTGCAAATAAAAGTCTAAGGACTTTGACTCTGTCACAGAATCATATGCACACAATATCCCTTCCATGGGGAAGGAATTGAAAGCAGTACCCCAGCTAGGAATTATGGAAAGGTCTCTGAGTATGATTGCAAAGCTGGAGATTGACAGAGATAACTGGAATTAATAGGGAATGTTATTAATACCCAAAGAGCAGGGAGTGCTTACTAACCTGGTAACAAGGCATATCATTGTGCAGAAGAAGTATGAAGCAAAATTAAACAAAACTTGTTTGAATCATCCTTTCAGAGCCTACTGAGGAATGAGTGGCCACAGAGGTATATAGAGCATGTTAAAGATATTTTACAGCAGTATATTGCAATTGCAGGTTGTGAGACAATTGTTTAACATGAAGGACTTTAAAGTCTATACTCAGAGGTGCTGCATGACTGCTTGTAAAGCAGTGTCATGATTTTAGCCCAGCCAGCAATCAAGCCCCAGGCAGATGCTCACTCACTCCCCCACCAGCTGGATTCAGGAGAAATTCAGAAGGGTAAAAGCTTGAAAACTCATAGGCTGTGGTAAAGACAGGTTAATAGGAAAAGCAAAACCCATGCAAAAGCACAAAGCATTAATTCCCTGCTTCCCATGGGCAGGCAGGTGTTCAGCCATCTCCAGGAGGGCAGGGCCCCATCACATGCAGTGGTTACTTGGGAATACAAACACCATCATTCCAAATGTCCGTCCTTCCTCCCTCTTCCCCCCACTTTGTATTCTGAGCATGATGTCATATAGTCTGGAATATCCCTGCAGTCAGTTTGGATCACCTGTCCTGGCTGTTTCTCTTCCCAACTTCCCTTGCATCCCCAGCATCCTTGCCAGCATGGCAGCAGAAAGCGCAGGAAAGGCCTTGGCTCTGTGTGAGCNGTTACTTGGGAATACAAACACCATCATTCCAAATGTCCGTCCTTCCTCCCTCTTCCCCCCACTTTGTATTCTGAGCATGATGTCATATAGTCTGGAATATCCCTGCAGTCAGTTTAGGTCACCTGTCCTGGCTGTTTCTCTTCCCAACTTCCCTTGCATCCCCAGCATCCTTGCCAGCATGGCAGCAGAAAGCGCAGGAAAGGCCTTGGCTCTGTGTGAGCCCTGCTCAGCAATAACAAAAACATCTCTGTATTGTCAACCCCGTGTTCAGCACAAATCCAAAACACAGCCCCATACAAACACAAGTAGGTAAGTTGCCTAGTCTACAGAGAGCTTGGATGCTCTCAGCTCATGTATAATACATAGTTCTGGCCTCATATAGGTTAATTACCACATATGAGGGCAGACAGGAAACTATTCCTTTAATATATTACAGTAATCTTTTCTCACTCTCAGGTAGTTTATGCCTCAAATGCAAACCTGCTTTTTTACTTTTCTTTTTTAGGAATTCATTCAATTTATATTGAAGTCAATTTCAGCCTACTGATGGGGCTTGCTGATAACTTTTTTTACCATTGGC
>VZUA01069122.1:10658-24187 GCA_013401035.1 Horornis vulcanius
GCGCCGCCCCCCGCGCCTGCGCCGCCGCCCGCGCCCGGGCCGCCATGTCGGGTCAGGGCCCGCCCGCGGGTGAGGGGTGCGCGGGGAGCCGGTGCTGGGCTGTGTCTGCGGGAGACAGCCGTGCTCGGGGCTGGGGGGTGAGCTCAGCATTGCCCAGTCAATATGGTTGGGAAAGAGCTCGGACGTCCTCGAGTCTAGCCTACCACCCAGCACGACCAGACCACGTCCTGTCTTTCCTGGAACACCTCCAGGGATGGTGACTCCACCACCTGCCTGAGTTGCCCGTTCCAAACTGAACTCCCGTTCCCCAAAATGGACACCTCTGTATTATGAACCTTGTGCTCAGCACAAATCCCAACCAGCCTCTAGACACTGAACAAAATAACCCCAGCTAAAGCCAACATGTTCCACTTGTTATTCCACACCACTGAAATCATGCAGAGGTCCCACACTCATTCTGCTTGTGAGAGCACTCCACCCATGTCAACTAGGGCCCCTGCTACATGGCCTGACATGATGGATTTCATCAGCTTAAAATCTTCTTAAGTTATATATTAAAAAAATTAGGTTGGATATTAGGTAGAGGTTCTTCACCCAGAGAGTAGTTGGGTGCTGGAACAGGGTCCCTAGGAAAGTGGTCACAGCACCAGCCAGCCAGAGCTCAAGAAATGTTTGGGAAACACTCTTGGGCACATGGTGTAGCTCTTGGGCATGTCTTGTCTAGGAGTTGGACTTGATAATTCTTGTGGGTCCCTTCCAACTCAGGTTATTCTGTGATTCTTCCAAGCCACGTAAGATAGCAAAGGCTGCGATGCATGTTGTAGGGGGAATAAAAGGCTCACCACCCCCCAGCAAACACTGCAGATGCTGCTGCCCCTCAGAGCAAGACCTGCCTCGGTTCACATCTCAGTGAAGGTGGGGTTTGCCCAGAAAAAACACCAAAATGGGGCCAATCACTTGTAAAAACACAAAACGCTGTTTCTTTGGGTGCAGGTGGCTGTGCTACAGCCCACAGAGCCTCCAGGTCAGCCCAGAATACCATGTACTGGTACACTTGAGCACTTTGAACAAAAAAAAGGAAATAGGCTGCAACAAACATCACCTGCAAAGTTGTTGACATCTAATTTGCATACGGGATAATGATGTGTGACTCAGCCCTGGTCACACTGCAAGTGCGTGGTGATGCCAGAAATAGCTCCTCCAGATGCCTTGGCCTGAGCATGAACTACAGAGCAACCATGTTGCCCATGAGGGGGCAGTTTCCTATCCCCCACTCCCAGCTCCATGTTACTTTACCAGCAGCTCGTGCTGACTGAAGGCCTGTGGAAGAAAATTAATGAGATGCATCCTCTGGTCCTCATACCCAGCGCTGGTGCGATGGCTATAGACTGTGCATATGTCCTGGGGGGGTTGTTCTGCTGTTTGCCACAAACTGAGCACACTCACTCAACATATTTGTTCTCTCTGTTCCCCTTGGAGATTTTGGAAGATACAAAGCATGATGGAAGGGAGCCCAATTTGCTTGTTGGATGGGCTCCCTTATCGGTGCGTTGAAACAGCGAATGTTCAGACTCTAATAAGTACCTCCAGAGCTGGGGATTGGAGCGTGATGGAAATCGTCTGGCCCCCCCTTGTCTGGCCAGTGAAATCAAACAGCACATGGAAGGCACTGCTTTAGCATCCAACAGATAAAAGAAAGAATATGCTTTGACTTTCCTGGCCAAAATTTCCCCTCTCCCATGCTGTTGCACAATATGCTGCACTGGGCTCAGAGAATATCTGCTCGTATGCTATATGGGCACATCACCATAAACTTTCTTATAATTCTCAACTTTCGTTTTTTTTATTTTTTTAAGAAGCTGCTAGCTGTTACAGCTGAGGAGAGAGAACACCTCATCAGAAAACAAGTATTGCAATAGCTCACGTGCAGCTTGCAGGCTCTCTGTAGACATTCAATTTGCAAACAGCTGCAGAGGTTTGAAACATTTGTGCCCTGCCGTTCTCTTTTCAAGCTGTTTATAGAGTCCCTTGGGCATTGATTACTACCCGGGTAGCTCTCCCAGCTGTTTGAGTGCTCCCTAACCCACTTCAAGCAGAATTAGCTGAGTTCAAACAATTTAAATAGGAGCCATACACTAACTGTGTTGATTGTGCCTGAAGTGGGTTAGGGAGCACTCAAACAAGTTGCTTTGTTAGCAGAAGTGAGGGGAGGGGTAAACATAGTAACATCTTAAGCTGTTTCAGAAGATGACATCTGTCTGTAGTTTAAATAACATAGAGACAAGTCCATGGAGTACCTGGAACAGAAATTGTGCCATGAAACTGTGATGACATACACCAGCTGATGGTCTTGGAGCAATAGGAAATGTGAAAACTCATTCATCCTGGTGCTATATTTAGAAATCCAGTATGTAATGATTATTTAAATGGCAAAAACAATAACTAGTTTCTCAGATAGAAAAGGAAGATGGAGACTCTTGATCTAAGATACAGGGAATGACAGATTCTTCCAAATCCATCATCATGCAGTGTTTGGAGGATACCCTGGCCTCTCCCTTGGAACACAGCCCTTGTAATTGTCATTTCATGCTTTAAGCCCACAGGCATCATTATCTCCTTCTGCTCTCAATACCCTATAGGTCACCACAGTTTTTGAGTTTAAGCTGTGCTGGAAGGGAAATGGACACCCATGGAGGTCTCAATTTGGATGGCTGTAGTGCCTGCTATGAGTTACATAATTTAAGCTTTGTTGTCTTATGTTAGTTTGTCTACACCCCTTTTCACCACAGCATCCAAATGCCTTCCAGGAATGTGTTAAGTGATGTGGCTAAATATCTGCCACTCTTTCATTTCAGGCTCAAAGGCAGAACTGTGTAGGCAGGAGAGGGTTGGGGGTTTACTTTTTTATTTTAAGGGTTTTATCTTAAAGTGTTGATGTTACTGTATGTTTACAACAAAGAAAGTAATCTAAGGGAATTGAAGGTGGTATAGCTTTGATAATCCTTTACTCCCATGAGAATTTATTCAGCACTAACAGAGCAGGTCCCAAGAAACTCAGATAACTTTGAAGCACATCTGCACTTAGCTACAAGAAGCCAATATGTGAGAAGGGGGTGCTTGTGATGCTTTGTGTTAAGATGAGCTGCATGTTGTGTTCTAGATCTTACATCTCCAAAGGTAATAGCCCCATACCCAGCTATATCATGTTGCTGTTTCAGGGAAGGGGTAATGGAAACCCAGCTTTGGTTACATTTGTAATCTGCCAGGAAGAGACAGGGGTTCTTAAAACCCTGTAAAACAAATGCACAAGATTAGTGGCAGCTCAGAGTCCAGGGCCATCACCAAATGAATTAGCAGGTTAACCAATAGTGTTTGCATACCCTCAAAGAAATGAGACTACAAAAAAGGTTTTCTTTGTTTACATAACCTCTCCCCTGCTTGAGATCAGCTTCAGTCAGCTTTTTCTACTTGCTGAGCTGCTCTGTCAAAGCACTCTGCTGTCTCACTGGTACTGATAACACCTAAGATCTGCTGAAGGACTGTGCTGCTGGCACTATGGGTCTTCACATTGCCCAAACAACGTAGCTGGAGGCCACATGTTCATGGTAAATTCTAGTTGAAAGGATTAGTTGTCAGGGTGTACCTCTTCTTATCTAGTGGACACTTTCATAGAGGCCCTGAGAACATTCTCCTGCATGTCTACCTCCTCACAGAGAGGTCACAATTTCTTGACTTGTGTAACCTGAGAATGAGGAAGCACTATCACTTATCCCCTGAAGTTTCCATGCTGTCCAGATATCATGCTTCATGCAAAATAATATGTTTTGGAGTCTTTTGTAAATTACTTTCAAATCTAAAATGTCAGTCTTTAGATACATGTCCAGTCAGCATTCTTTCTTTAAACTTTGATATTGATGTGGAGAACTGCTATCATATCATATTCAGTGATACTTCAATTACTTTAGAGTTAAATAAACTATCCCCTCTGATTTTGTTCATCATACCAGCCAAAGCCTGTGCTGACATCTCAGTCACAAATACATGATTGAATTCCCACCTTGTTTTCTAACTATCAGAAGCGATGACAACAAAAAAGACTCACTTCAGAAGCTCAGAAAGCAGCAGCACAAAAACCAGGTTGTTAATCCCTTGGTCATCATAAACTTGAGGCTGGTTTAAGAGCAGCTGTTATGCAGTTGTCATCGTACAATCACTTAGGAAAGGTCACCAAGTAATGGTGTTCACACACCAGCAATCACAGTGTGTTACGCAGACACTAGAAAGTAAATGGATGGAGAAGCTAAACCTTCCCCTTGGCTGCAAAGCCCCCCAAAAAGAGCAGTAACACAGTGTGAACTATTCATACAAAGATATATCTGTAAAGCACACATTAGCTTGCATATTTATACCTGTGCACAGATATTTCTAGGACCATCCTTCATCAGGGCACTTCAGTCCACCTGCAATTTAAATGACATGAGTACTCCCACTGAAAACAGCAGAACCATCGATGTCCCTGAAGTTATATGTCCTTTAAAGAAGTCTGCAAGTGGAGGACTTTAATTCCTGCCAAACAGACCTTAATATACTGTGGCAAAAAACTACAAGCTGCTTCTGCAAACGGTCTAAAAAAGTACTTGCTGTCTTTAAATTATATCAGGGTCTTGTGATACAAGACAAGTTAAAGACAGTTTGGTTCACAGGGGACAGAGATGTATTTCGCAGAATGAGTCTCTTATTTCTGAGTATCTTTCCTAGTTCTGTCCACTCTTGTGGGATTCCTTGTGTGCTTCATAGATCCACGTGGGAACATTGCCATTACTGGCACCTCTCTGTTCAAAATAAGTTTTTGTCTCCCAGCTAAAAAATTTTCAGTGCTTCTCAGGTTTCTAAAACATCTCCTGTGTCTGCTTTTTCTGTGCTAGGGTTGAAGAGAATCAAAATCCAATACTCCTGTTGATATTGTACTACCAGCCATGATATAATCAACTACTTCCTACCTTCCTCTTTCTATAAGCCACTCTAGATTTACTATTGGTGTGTATTTTCTTAAATTTTGCACAGTGACTTCCTACCTCCCTTTCCTGAATGGCCACTGTTAATTTAGATCTACTCAGAAACGTTTTGGATTCTATCTAATCTATTTTCTATTTATACCACATTCATCACCATGGTAGCTGAATGCCTTAGAAAGTGTCTTTGAGGTAGAGGCTATGCAAAGCTTATTTTAAACCACTCTGATTCTTTGCCTTTAAAATTGAATTATCTCAACTTCATCTTACCCCAGCTGAGAAATTGCCCTTTTGCACTTAGCAAGGAACCTTCTGTAATTTGAAGCCAGTCCACCACTTGGGACCCAATGTTAGCTGAGAGTATCAGCTGCAGAAACTCACACCTATATAAATAATACACTTATATTTTGATAGCTCTCATATTCAAAGAGAAATATTATGATACAGAACATTCATAATTAATTAAAGCAGCAGTTTCTTAAATGTGAGCAAAACCAGGAGACTTGCAGTAAACTCATGATCACTTTCACCTATGTTAATGTGCCCATCTCCCTCAAAATCTGATTATTGACTGTACAGTCTAAGTCTGCATATTGAGGTGTATGTGTATATATAATCATGTAACTGTGTCACATGGTTTTAAAACAGAACACCCAATTTTGTTCCATATATTCAGTTCTGTGTACCTTGTGAAATTGCACCATGAAATTTGCAAAAAATTGCAGCTCTAATTTTAAAAAGAGTATGCCAGAAGCTGTATTTTTACATCAGGGGATTTTGCACCTGCACTTCTGAAGAATTCTGGCAAACAACAGAAGATCTGCCCTGTACCTGGGGAAGGTCTCAACTACTCCATTCATCCCATCTTGCTTAACAATCCCAGCAATTCACTAATGAATTGTATATTTAAGGAAGAAAAAATAAGTCTGCCCATATTGAACATGGGAATAGCACAGAGTCAGTTGTATTTGTCAAGTTTTTATATTAATTGTAGTATTCACTTTCAAATTCCACCTTTGATTTTCAGTTTGGTATTCTTAGGAAAGAAGTTTACATTATCTGACAGTTTCTTCCCTTCTGCCAGCAAACTCACTGGGCAATTTCAACAAAACTTGAGTCAAGGGTAGAGGCCTGAAAGATTTTCAGGAATTGTGTAAAGAAAATTGCTGAGAATCTTACAGGGAAAGGCCGAATATCGCCCTCACAGAGAGATTGCAGCATCAGCACAGCTCTATTATTAGACAACAACAAATTAACAAATTAACATGGCAGAAGAACTTCCCAGGTGCCACTGTCCAAAGGGTTATTTGCTTATTTTTCCTGAAATAGCTACAGAAACCCAGCAGAAAGGCACAGAACGCAGCAAAACATCAATGAATTTGTCACTGTTGGAGCATGTATGGTCTCCTAAATAAAAAACACCAAGACAGAGATTTAAGTTTGTGCAGGGGTACTGCAGGATGCAAACAATAGCCCAGCTCCACATGATATAGAACCACCCCCGCTCTGAGGAGTGCATCACCCATATGTGTGTGCTGAACCTCCTGTCCAATGGTTTCATCTTTAAATAAAATCACCTGCAAACTGAACTGAGCCTCTATTACTCTAGATTGACAGCTGCACATCCCGTCTCTTGTGCACTGAATGGAATATTTTCTCCTATTACTGACTGATTCATTAAAATACCATTCAGATAATTTTATGCAATGTAGTTTTTATCAATATCAAACCTTCTTGAGTTTTGTGGTTTGCTAAGTCTCCCATGACGTGCTGTTCATACAGCGTAGATGTGTTTGTCACAATGATGTCGTATGAAACCTCCTCTGAGGCCCAGAAGACCTGATGGTAACAGAGAAGTGATTTCTTCATACAGACCATGAAGCAAACAAGAGATCACAATAATCTGATGAGACGATCTCGACATCCTCCAGCCCAGCCTACCTCCACAGACATGTCAGTAGACTCGTTTGGACAAGCAGTTTGTTGTTTGTTTTCTTTAAAATACATCAAATGAGTCGACACATCAACAAAGCAACAACATATTTTTCCAGTTACTAAATGCATTTGTTAATCAGCCAAACCAGAGATACAGTGAAGCCTCTTTGTGATGAAGTCTTTGGTTCTCAAAGTCACCGCAGCACTGTCAAACACAACACAAACATCATTTTGATCTAATCAGGCTTTAAGAAAACATTTATTGTAGCTGAATACAGCTGTTCAAAAATCACAGACATCCAAACTGCATGTGACAGGATCAGCCCCAGAGGCACAAAACGGGGTCTGACCAAGCTTTGCTGCAGGAGTATGGCACTAGCTGGTCTGAAGCACCATTAAAAGCAACATGCCATTCCTCATCTCCTAAACCCCTGCTATTTAGACCAACTATCTCTCTGAGTTTGTGTGTAACTTTCCTAAGCAGCAGAACTATTTTTAAAAAAGCTTTTGAGGAAAAACTTGTGAATTTTCAGGTTGCAACAAGTCACACACCAGAAGGGCTCTGAGGCTGGTACTGGCACACAGTAATTGGAGGTGGAAACCCAGCCTTCCACAGAGGCCAGGGGCTAATTTTCTT
This sequence comes from Horornis vulcanius, assembly GCA_013401035.1. NCBI lineage: Eukaryota > Metazoa > Chordata > Aves > Passeriformes > Scotocercidae > Horornis > Horornis vulcanius. Next base: position 18,243 of record VZUA01069122.1, read on the forward strand.
CAGTTACATGAAAATCCTGGGATTTTTATTCTGCCAACAGTGAAATGGGCTGCTTCATTCTCCAAGGCTTTCCCACAAAAATAGTCTCAAAAACTGGAGCTAGACCTTACTTCTAACCCAAGCAAATACATCTTTACTGGGCATATGCATATTAAAATCTCTAGTTGGACTTAACTCACTGCAAGTATTCATCCATTTAGCAGTAAAAATGCTGGGTGTGAGGTGTTGTTTTGACTCTAAGTTCACAGGTCCAACATCCAAAAGCTCTCACTCACTGCAAAGTGCTCAGACCTGTGATAATTGTCCACTGATTTTACACCTTTTTTTCCTTCTTTACCTCAAGCACCATAAAGGTTTATGCAAGCCTCAGCATTTTAAAGTTATATAAGCTCAGTCACTTTCAAAACTTATTATTTCCCTACATAATATATCAAGAGAAACCCATCTTCCCAATGCAGTATTTTCATATTCTCCAATATGGACAAATAATTTTCTCAAGTATTTTTGCTGCTGCTTCCCCCTCAGCTCCTGTATCTCCACTCATACCTCCCTGCATCCAGCTCCACTTGTTTTGGGGCACTGAAATATTTATCAACTAGCAGACAAACTAGGCTTTTTCCACAGAGTACAGAATTTTTCTAACAAATAACAAAATGTTTTGATACTGCTGCTGTACAGAAGCAACCCCCGTGTTCCAAGTCTCCCGTATCTTGGCATCAGCGTTTGCGAAAACAAAGACTTTCAAGTCTGTGGACACCTGGTTTCACACACCACCTTCACGTATACCGTAGTGCAACAGGTCTGTTCTGCAACTGGAAATAAAAATACAGTTGCAGCACCTATAAACATATGCAAACCATTCCTAATCTTTGTATCTCAGCTATGGCAGCCGTGATGGCGCAGCCGCGCGGAGTGGGCTGGGGGTGATTAACCGGGTGGGTGGCGCTTCCATTGATCTCTTCACCGTGCTTGTTGCCCCAGCAAAGCAGATCAAAGTTAAATTAAATGTACTTACCCACACTACAAGCAGACCCCCAGCTGAGGCAGACATGCACGGCCACTATGCCATAAATCCCTGCATATCAGATTTCCTGTTGCCTATACTCCCACTCTGAGAAAGGCTTGTAGCAACTCTTTAGAGCAGCTAAGGAAGAAGTACCTCTCTGGGACTTGTGTGGGTGCCATGCTTTTCCTCAGCTGGTTTTGTTTTGTTGTTTGTGGGGAGTTTTTTGCATAAAAATCTGTCATTACAGCTGCTCAGGCTATCACACCATGAGGTTCAAAGTAAGAAAGACTATCAGCAGATGCATGCAGTGAGGTGAAGATTCAGTACTAATAATCTCAAAGCCTGACAAGAGGAAAGTGGGAATCACACTCCGATAAAATAAGCAGATGCAATCAAGCAGCTGCACCCTTTACAATAGAGCAAGTTTTTATCTTATCTATTCATTGCAGATGCACTATTACTTTTCCACTTAGCCAGGTACTCTGGCTCCCTCAGGAAAGGTATGGAATGGGCCTGAAAAAATAGGAAAGAAAAATGTTCATTCTGTTTGAAAAATGTATCTGCTTCACAGTTTTGTAGATGAAATATGAGATTCTAATATAATTCAAAAGCTGAGAGTTCCACAGAATGAGGCAATAAAGATTATCCAGCAGTCACAATCTCCTGGGCACACTGCAGGGACACAGTCACTGCATCACTACATCATCACTTTGTGAACTCTTACTTTCTGATGACAATGTCATGGGTCATCTCTGTGCACCACAGCCCAGACACCAGCATTTATGCTGGGATTTGAAAAAATAATAATACAAGGGGCTTGCTCTATATTGACTTCCTTAATACAATTAAGAAAAACAAACAAGCAAACAAAACAACCCTGCTGATTTAATAGCCAGAAAGTAAGATCCTCCCCATTTGCATTACCAGCAAATCAGCCAGTTTGGAGAACTCAAAATAGTGATTCTAACCACTTACTGCAGTACCAAATAACTCCCAGAGGAACTTATTGTATACATATACATGTGTGTGTGTGTTCATGTATATACATCAATATCAACTTTTGTCATCACTTTGGAATAAACGTTGCCTGAGGTCTGAAAAAGAAGAAACATAGTGAGCCCTTAAAGGCTGCCTCATAATTTTGCTTTCTGTAAAGCTCCCTGGAAAAAAGTCAGAAATAAAACATGATCTTGGTATATCCAAGTGAGCTTTATATGGGAGTTCACTGCTGAACACGGGTGGAGATAACAACTCAGCCTCTGCAGCACACTCCCAGGGTGTTGAAGTCCCAGACTCTTCTTTCCCACAGCTTCTACTTCTCTAGCAAGATCTTCCAGCCATTGGACTATAAAATGCTCAGCCCCACTCCTGTGCATCTCCTATGACAGCTGGCTCGCTGAGCTGCAGAGGACAATGCTCAATGGCACAGTGAGAAGCTAAGCATCAATGTGACTCCTTAATTATGAGCACCTCCAGAAGGCAGGAATTTGGTTCCCACTCAGTGACTGTTTGTATTTTTCCATTTAAGAGTCCACCTACCTTCCTAGAGCTCAATATTCTTGATCTGCAAGGGACAGAGACAGCCCCCAGGCAGTCCCAAGTCCGGCACCTGGTCTCAGACACATCTTCATCTCATCATCTATTCCAGAAACTTCTTCCTCAGCCCACAGGCTTCATCATCCCATAGATTCGTTACAAACAAAAGAAGAGTTACTGCCTCCAGCACACTGACATGGCCTCTGAGCTATCTGTCTTCACTTGGAATCATTGCCTGATGGCCAGGAATTAGTTTTGAAGTATTATTTCACTTTAACTTAGTGCCTGAAGCTACTGGGTATATCAAGTTCTTGGTTGTGTTTTCAAAAGCACTTCTGCAACCTCAGATCCCCAGAGTCACTTTCAAACTGACTCATTGAAAACACTCTCTTACGGCCTCCAGCTATCTCCAGAGGACAAGAGGTGAGTAAGACTGAAAAACAAAGGAGGTAAGAAGATACATATAAATGTATCTGTGTACACAATGATAACATTTAACATCACAAGAAAAATTCATAGAAAGATAATTTACAAATTATATAAACCATTAAGTTTCAGAGTACAGATGAAAAACTCGTTGATATAAACCAAGGATATATTTCCCTTTCAGTAGAGGAGTCTCTAATGGTCCAGTGGTTTCTCTTATCAGTGCTTTGAACTAAATGATAGTTCCTCTGTTTGGAGGTAGTGAGGGTCATACCATGAAGACCTTCACTAGTTAAAACCTTTTATTTTAAACTGTACTATATGTCAAAGTAGAACCTAGATCTTGATTGTCACTTGACAGTTTCTTCCAAATTCCCCTTTGATGTCCAGTTTGGCACCCAGCAATTGTGAGCAGATCATTTCCTCTCCATCCTCATCAGGCAAACTGCCACAGCGCTGTGTTGTCTCCTTGCAGGTGGCAGAAGAAGCCATCACAAAAAAGAATTCCTATCATAGCCTGATGAGCATTATTTTGAGCAGCTTTGTCTGCTAAGGGACTTCCTGCTCCTACATTGTTCCTCCTTGTACCTCCTAGGTTGCTGTAAATAAATCAGAGCAGGGAGCTGTGCTAGATAACCCCCCACCTCTTCTTTTTCAGCCAGTTTTTTAAGTCAGATTAGCTCTCCCTTTGCACTTCACCACATGCCCAAATGCTTGTGCCAGAGTAGCAGAAGGAGGAGTAAGAGAGTGGGAAGAAGTGGCTGGAAGTAGGAGGAGGTGAGGGAGCAGAAGGGACTTCTTCATCTCTGAGGCCTGCAGCCTAAAAAAATAATTCCCTCACTGGGATCAAGTACTCCTGGGGTGCCCTTGTGAGGATGGATAAGCTCATTCCCTGAAATGCTTCACTTGATGAATCTTCATGTACTGGTAAATACCTGATTTGCTATAATGGAGATCTGCCACTGAATGCATCATTTTCCAGTGGAGACATTACCTGTAACAGAGGGTTTCAGGCAACCACTGTCAACATCTCCCTCAGGGTGTTGGCCTTTGGGCTTTTGTATGTCTCCAGCCTTGTCTTAGGGCACTGAGCAGATTCTCACCTAAAGCAACACTGTAAGCAGGCGTTCTGTTGCCTCGGATTTCACACAGCCCACAGTGCAATCACAGAACCTGCAAGCAGCTCGGTTATATTTAGAATCCCACATTGTCATTACTTTCATCCTTCAAAACGGAGGTGGGGAGGGAAATAAAGAACAGAGGCAGATGAAGAATGCACAGCTGGAGAATGTCAGCAGGCATCGAAGCACTGGCTGGGCCTGATTCAATTCCTGTTTAACTGGAAGGAGGTGGGTGAGCCTGAGAAAAAGAAAATGGGCATTTATTTCTCCTGCCGTGTCAACACCTGGCTGCCCCTGCAAAGACAGTGCTCTGGTAATCCTCCAAGCATCATCTTCTGTGCCAAGTCACTGCTGCCACTGAGGAACAAGCAGGAACAAGGGAAAGGACACAAGTCAAAGAGCTGCCAGTGAGGAGGGGAGCACATGGCTGCTACCTGGACTGAAATATCCCACAGGCAAAGCACAGAGAGACAACATGCCAATAGGACAAAAGGACTGAAAATAAAAGGTGATAAAATGAAAAAAAACCAGCAGTGGCACAGTTCATTTAGCCGTATAGGGATCAATGCATGGTCATATGTAAGCAGAGATGCTTGTAATTAATGAGTTAGATAATTTTTTTGCTAATTCCATTGGATGTGAAGTGGGATTTTTTTTTCCAACACAGGATCCCAAGAGAAAGAGGGCAATATTGAAGATACAGATAAAGCCTGAATTCTGCTTCTAAAAGATAATTCCACAATTGCTCAAATTTATCAGCACTGTTTCCTGTTTATTCTCCAGGCCCCTCATTTATGTCTGTGTTAAAACATGAGCAGAGTTGCTTCCAAGGGAAGAAAACTGACCTATTTGTGTAACCTTTCACTGCTCCTAAGGCAGCTTTATTTAACTTCTCAGAGGCACCTCACTTCTTGATAGCATGGAGAACACTTGCTCCAACAGCTGTAATAATGGGTAAAATCAACCAAATCACATCTTTATTTTTTTTATCTCCATGTTACTCTTTACATTAATTTTTGGGGCTGTGGATTACTTTAGTGAAGGCTTTGGCCTATTGGGGCTTTGCCAATGGCAAGAGGGGAAAGGGAATAGAGAGAAAGGTTCTGGCTATTTTATTTTATTTTTGAAGGAACTATTAGGTTCACTTTAGAAGAGCAAGAAAACACAATAGTCTGCTGAAGATTATTTTACCCAGATTATGGGTAAGAGCTTTTCTGGGTTCCCATAACTGTTGCTCTCTAAATAATCCTTGTTATCCTTAATTTCAGAAAAAAACTCCAGCAATATTAGGGGCTGTCGTGTTCAACTAGAAGCTGTGGTGTTAATCTCAAAGTCCTAACCACATCAGCCCCCATTTCCTCTCTGTTGCAAACCAGCCCCATTCTTTTCTAGTCCTTTGCTCTCAGCATCCTCAGTACCAGTCAGACCAGTGATTCCACTTAAATGCTGAACATATTTTGCAGATGTTTCCATGTCCCATTCTCCTTCTACAACTGCATCCTGAGAAGCAGTTCCAGTTAACATAGAGATAAGTCTCTTAGAGAGCCAGGACCTTTGTTGATTGCTGTGAGGTGTCAGGAGCTCTTATTGCATGAGAACCTTGTAGTAATTTTTAACATTTCAATTAACTTCTGAAATACCTGTTGACTTGGAGAGGTTCTCAGAAATCCATGGTCATGAGCTGTGCAGCTCCCACAAGTCTGCTACTGCTTCACAACTTTNTTTCTTCTGGACACTTCACTGCATGCTTCAGAATTTCAGGCTTTGTTTTTGAGACTAAACCTCACAAAGGATAAAAGAATTTCTGAGATGTAACAGTGTTTTGAGGTCTTCTTGCAATTGCAATTCTAGTCACT